>RJWM01011295.1:0-60287 GCA_004363535.1 Dasyprocta punctata | reverse complement strand
TTTTTTTTTTTTTCATTGACTCTACTCTGTTTTATTTCACTTGGTTTTATTCTCTTCAAAATAAATAAATAATAAATAAATAAATTATTTAAGTGAAAAATTTCAAGTCTCAAATTTTACAATTAAAACGTTTAATGTTAAAAACTGAGCTAAACAGCTACCCTAAATAATTAGGTAAATGAATAGATTAATATATAGGTGAGAAAGTAAATAATTGAGTAACTAAAAGCATGCTGAAGTGAAGAAATAACAAACATGGGGTCAGGAATATAGCTTAGTGGCACAGAATCTGCCTGACAAGCACTAGGTTGTGAGTTTGATTCCCGGTACCAAAATCAAAAAGTGAAATAATAGCAAGCAAACAAACAAAAAAACTTGACATTTGAAAATAAAGTGATACTGAGAAGTGTTACATAGCCAATTTGGATTTTGGAAGACAAAGTTGGAAAATTCTGGAACAGTGAGCCACAGCTGTCTAAAAAAGCATCAATTTCACTGTTAAGAAACAAAAGATGGACCTGATTCAACAAAGAGTAGCCATCATATAATTTGCAGCAAAAAAAAAAAAGTTAAAAAAAAGCTTTGTAGTCAAAGTATTTGAAAACTTGCTGAATTCCAAAAATTGCCAAAAGAAACAAGAAAATAATAACCAAAATACAAATGAAAGTCCAAAACTGAACAAAGCAGAAATACTCAACTGCTCCTATAAAGGTGGGAGTGTAAACTGGTACAACCACTGTCGAAATCAATATGGAGATTCTTTAACAAATTAAAACTAGAGGTCCCATTTGACCCAGTTAATCCTCTTCAAGGTATCTTCCAGAAAAAGTTAAAAGACTTGTTATTCTACACTGACATATGGTTACCATGTTTATAGCCACACACTTTATCATAGATAAATACTGGAAATGGCCTATAAATGGATAAAGAAAATGCGGTAGCCAGCAATTTACCTCAGTGGCACAAGTGCCAAAAAAAAAAAAAAAAAGATATTCATACAGAATGAGTGATAATCTGCCATTAATAAGAATAAACAAGTGATTTTTAGGTTAATCAGTGCATCTCAAGATCATAATGTTAAGTAAAATAAATCAGGCACATAACTAAATATCACATTGTTTCTCTTTTGTAAGGTGAAAAAAAAGCAAACTGGAGGACAAATATTGGTAAGAACGAAAGACATGTTCAAATGAGAAAGGGAATAAGGAAGAGGGGAAGAAGGGAAGGAAGGAAAAAGAGATTGAAAAAGAGCAAATGGAAGGAGAAAATGGACAGAAAGCTTTTGTTAATAGAGAGGGGATGAAAAGTTGAAGGGAGGGAATGGAAATGTGTAAAAAATAATTAAGCCCTTTTATGTACAAGTACACATTCTCTATGTTTCATGCAACCATTATGTAAGGCAAATATGTACTAATATAAAAGAATAAAGACATTAAAGTTTAAATTAATGTTGAAAAATAAATGCTAAAAGAAACAAGTACAGGTGATTTAAGAGGAATATTTTAAAGTTGACTGAAGAACTCTTTATTTCTGATCTTATACTGTTCTGAGGAAAAAAAGAACAAAAGAAAGAAAAAAATATTAAATTACATTCCAGGTAGATTTTACGTATTCTTATTTCGAGATGAATTTTCTGCAAATTGCTGGCCTTTGTCTTGTGAAATTCTTCTGCCTCCTGGATACCGAGGACAGAATAATGCACTACCACATCCTGCTCTAAATTATTTTTGAGGTAGTAATAACTTATCAGTACAATTACAAATGCATGACGCATAAAAAGTTAATTTTGTAAAGATGCAAAACTTTCACTAATTCTGAATACTATCAGTCAAAGTGTAAAACCTAATGTAGCAATTTACATACAAAATAAAATATCATAACCAAGTTCAGTTAATTGTAATGATGTAGATGTTTATGACATCAGAGAAAAATGATTTATGTGCTGTGCTACGGATGAAAGAAGAAAAGTAAAGGTCTAAATTCGTAAGAAAACACTAAGTACGATATTTAACAGATTTTATAAGGTAAAATCTGATATCATCATGGGAATAGAGGTGCTTCCCTTAAATAGAAAAAAATAACTAACAAAAAAAATCAAGTTCAGTGGTACAATCTTATGATTATTTCTAAGTAGAGTCATAATATGTAGATTAGACAACTAAGGCATTTAAAAATAAATTTAACCAACTAAGTAGATTTGTGTCTATCAATGCTAACGTACATCCCTTTGGTGAACTATGGCTTTTCCTGGGCAGTGCATTTTTTCTTGTTCTACAGCACTTTTTAAAATTCTAAAGAATTGTCATCACACACACACACACACACACACACACAAATGTACATATACATAAGCCCATCTTGATATACAATTTCAGTTCCATCAGACAGAGAGGTATTCAAGCAGGTATGTTTGAGTAACTCAATCATAGATTATTGCATTAGAATCATTTTTTCAGTTAATTAATAATGAATCCTATTAGTGTTAAGTGAAAAACAAAATGTGTTAAAGGAAACTTACAACATTAAGGAAATTAAAATTTGTTTTTCAAAATCTAAGGGGATTATGAACTTCACATACAAAAATTAAAAAAAAAAATGACAGTATTTTATTTAAGTTATGGGTGTTAATCACACCTAAATCCAGCTGTATTTGTGTCCAGTGCTTGTTCTCTCTTGCATTCTAGAGCTTACAGAAGAGAAGAAAAAAGTTTTAATAGTTAACTGATTTTTGGACCTTTAATTATTCTCCCTTGCTCATTTATTATGAGGAACACATAATAAATTAAAGATGTACTCACTCTGGTCTAAACCATTAACATCTAATTATACCTAGAAAAAACAGTTAAAAACCATAGAATAGACCTTAATTACCATTTCCAACATTTGATAATGATAATGGTAAAATAATTGAAAAGACAGTTGAATTATCACAAATAATTTGATTTTGGATGAATTTGAAATAGTGAATAGGAGAATAGTCTGTGGTCAACTATTCAAACTTTCTTTCACTTCAATTGCTGTTTGCTTATGGTAAAAAATTACCATATGCAAAGAAATCTAGTGCAGTACCTTTGTCAAAGGGAATGTGTGAAAAGTAATTTTTTAATTGGCAGTTTTTGCTTCTTACACTTGCATTTCCAGTAACAAATGGTAAGTACTTGCTTGTTTGCTTATTTGTTTTTAAATCGAAATAAAGAAAAAAAAAGATACCATTGCAAAAGAACAGTCACAGCTGATCTCTTTTCCTCCAAATCAATAATGAGAGAATCCAGGTGAGGTGGGGTACTTGTAGGAATGGGAGGGGAGTTCTTTTTTTAATAGCAATGTAATTCTATTACAAATGTCAACTAAATGTAATAAACAGTTTATACTGTAAAATTGAAGAAAAAATGGAAACATAGCCTTTGTAAATAAGAAGGGGATAAAAGGGTTGAAGGGAGGGGAGGATAATAAGAAAAATGAAGAAACATATATCATGTATGGGTACAAATTCCCTATGTCGAATGTTAACATTATGTCTATCTAAAATATACCAATAAAATAAAAATTAAAGAAAAAAATAATAAACTCTTGAATCACGCATTGCTAATTATTGTATTTTACCAACATATTTTTGAAAAGTAAACTCAAAGGAACCATGTCTCCTTAGTACACTGACACTAAAAGGAAATTGGTATCAATGTTCTTAAAAATGATGTATGTTAACTCACCACCATAAATATCTTGAAATCAAAGAACTGCAGAGGCAAAACTTGTGCCCATTCACTTGGAAAACTTTGTCCAGAGAATGCAGGCATGCCTCCTTGACAAACATGCTTCTGCGCTGTGACTAATGTCAAGTAGGATAATTTATTGATAATTTACAAGTTTAGCAGGTTGGAACAAAAACGTTCCTTTACTCTTCCAAAATTCATATTAATTTTACTTTCTCAAACTAACTTTGTTTCTTAACTAATTTCTTTTCTCTGAGAACTCACTTCTTTCCCTGATGTCATGGTACTCTTTAAAGTATTCCTTAGGTTTATCTTTAAAGAATTTAGGATTTCTAATTCTTTCTTTCATACACAATTAAAGCTAGAAAGACCATCCATATGAATTGATTTATTCAAAACTATTTTGATAATCGCATAACTTGTTTAAAATAAGACTGATAAATTTGAGACTTAAAATAAATTCCACAATTCTATAGCCTGGCTTTTCAAATTTTACCTTATGATGTACTCTATTTAACTAAATTAGCTTACAAACATATAAATAGAAACAGTTAAAATATGAACTCTTCAGCTGCCCCTCACATCCAGTGCCGGTCCAGTACCTGGGTTGTAATGACATCCTCTATCTGCATTTATTTATTCCACAAATATTTATGAAACACATAGTATGATTTTAAGAACTGAGAAAGTACTCAGGGTGCCAAAATTTATTTCCTTTATACCCTAGCTCTAAATGGTTTCTCTCAGTTCTGTAGTTTTAAATACCGTTTATATGTCAATTGTTCCCAAATGTCTACCACTAGTTCTGATTTCTTCACTGACTGGATTCGTATATTTAACTGTCTCCTTAGCACATGCATATAGTTATCTAATAGAGATGCCAAATTTTACACTTGATTCTTCTTGTCCGACAGCTCACTGTCTCAGGCGCCCCTGTGTTAATCTGTCTGGTTATTTGAACACATCCTAAGGCTTCTTTTTGGTCCCCTCTGAACCACAAGCTGATATACTTCTAACCAATCTGTAAGTTTGAAAAGTTTTGTGTATGAAAAAAGCTACATACTATCTTAAGTCAGTTTCATTCAAGTGAAACTCTGGCTTGTATCTTTTGTTTGCTATATGATATCAGGCTAGTTAATTATCCATTATGATTCAATCTTCTATCTAAAATGGAATTAATAATAATATCTATGCTATATGATTGCTGTAAAAATTAAATGGAATAATACATGTAACTATTTAGTGAAGCTTCTGATTATCTGACTGTTGTGTGTCAATTGATTTTTGTTTTTTCTTTCTAAGAGGTGAGAATCAGTAGAAATTGATTAGAGTGGCTAAGGTGAAGAAGGAAGACAAGTCTGGAAATTCTTGTTTTGTGACTCTGCTTTGGATAAGTTGGGGATCTGCAAGCATAATAAATATTTGTTCCATGACTGAGACTTCTGTTTGGTGACAGAGATATTGATTGTGTACATATTTAATGTTTGCTTGTGATTGAAGGGTTGAGAGTGTATTCGGTCATTTGGAATAATTGCAATGTAAGGAGAAGGTTAAAAAAGGAATCAGGAGAGTGTCTCTCTGTAAAAGAGTGAGAAACATTATTCCAAGAGAGAAGAGGAGAGGTTCAAATTGTAAAACAATCAGTGCAGCACATGTTCTAACCAAATAGCTGGAGGATCAGATCATATTGACATTCCCTATCAGTCCTAGAGTAATGAGATTCTGCATTTATTTAGTCTAATGTGTGTTTATGGTGTAGTGTTTATGGATGAAAGTTTGATTTTGACCTGAGGCAACATAACTCTGTGCTCAAGTGTTTTACTACGTGAAAATGGCAATGGGGATGACTATTGTTGATATGTTAGCATTTAGGCATACAAGTAGCTGTCAGCAGCATGTCACATGAAAACGTGATTTCTAATTTACCAATGGAGAAAATTTTATGCACAATGTTAAACAACTTTCTCAATTAAAGCTGTTAAAATTTAGGAAGATTCTGACCATTAGGATTTTCTGAGTTCTAAGCTGGCAAAAACAAAAACAAAAAAAAAAGCTTAAACTGTTTGTGATAACTCTACTGTATTTAATGAGTATATATTCATATATATGAATATTTTTATCAAGGTAGTTGGGTGGCAATCAACAGAGCTAATTGGCTTTCTTCCACTTCAGATTCTAGGATGATTTCATGCACTTCAAATCAAATGAATTTTCACTTAAGAATAGTGACACTAATTTATTGTATGTATATATATATATATATATATATATATATATCTGTATATCGCATATATGAAAATTCTTGTCATATATAAGGAGGGCATCTATGTTATAAATGATAGTCATTCATTTAGAATCTCACCAAAATAAAACTTTATCTTTAATTCAGTGGACAATATATAAGTTCTTATTATTATAGGCTGGTTCTGGCTTCAAAAAAGTTCCTTATATTGCCTTTGATTTCACAGTCAGGTATTCTAAGGACCATTTTGACTGTTTACTTTCAGAATTATAACTGTCTGCAGAGTTGAAATGTACACAGGTGTTCCGTTTAATAATTGCTGAACTAGAGTAGAGCTGTCCTTGATCTTGGAGTACGAAGGTCAGAACACAACAAAGTGAAATACATGATAACTGCATTCATCGTAGGGAATTTGTATACACATGGCAGCACATATATTGCTGTGGTATTATGCTTTTAATTCTTCTGGGGAGATAGCCACACAGCAAAGTAAAAGAAACATAAAAATACAATTTTGTTTCTAGATAGTAAATTTAGCAGTTTTTATTTTTAGTTTGAGTGAAGAAGTAAGTCATTATTTTTTTCCCTAATCCCTTGGGATAGCCATAAGCTAAATGGTGATGTATAAACTTCGGCATTCTCACTCTTTGCTTAAACACTTCTCATTTTTGTAATATGCAAAAATTATTGCTAAGTTCATCAGGCATGTAAAGGCCATTGAATTCTTGTTTTATTTGCTGCAAGGTGAAGGTTTTCTACACCTATTAGAATAGGTTAGAAATTTCTTTATATAAAACTCCTAGTAAAAACTCCAAACTTCTTTAAAAATTTAAAACTGCAGTTAGCTTCATTTTGCTGAAGGCCTAGATAAGGCATTATTTCTTTTACTCTATGCAGATACACCCATATTTTAAGACAAACTTGAATTAACTCCTTTGCTTGTATATCCAAAAAAAAAAATCAGTGAATGGCAACTGGTTTTGGGACTGGTGTGTTTTGAAAATGAATCCTGTGTTCTCCACTAAGTTCTGGGCACTCATGATACTGGTTAAATATGAAGGCCAGCCATTATGTATTAGTACACTTATGAGAATACACAGCTCAAACAGTGTCCTCTCTTCACTCCATGATTGCCTTTGAGCTTTCTAGATGTGTTACATAGTTCTTGCAATTGAAAATAATTGGAATGGGATTAGATAAATGCTCATGTATCATTAGAGTGTGAAATGGTCATGAGCAGTATAAAAATAACACTTATCACTAATGGAACATAAAAATGTCATTCCCTGGGCAGCAGCTTAGCTGCTAAAGTTGCTCTGGGGAGGCAAATGTATTTGCAAATTCCTCTTACTTCCAAGGTGGTTCAAATTTCTCTGGTTGAAGTAATTCATTATATATGACTGATAAAGAAATAAAAAAAATTGTATAGCAATTACTATTCCTCCTCAGTGGGATAAATTGATCAATCATGAATTTAGATGTATTTCAGGAGATTATATGAAAATGGTGCATAGATTTCAGTGTTAATTATATTTATTTTTGCTAATATCCTCCTCTTTTACATAAAGATCGAAATGTTTAAAGATATTTAGAAAGGCATAATTATAGATCCACATTCAGGAAGATTAGTATGCATTAACAATGAAGAAAATCTCCCTACAAAGTAAAGAGAAATGTATTCTGCTCACATCTATTGTAAACTCCTTCAATTTGTGTAAAACAAGATGTTACCAGCAAGCAAGCATAGCCATCATTCCACACTTTTGATTTTTCCCTGGTGGTAGCTGGAGATTTAAGTACTGAAAGACCAGGACAAGTGGAATTCACTTTATAGAGGCTGCTGTTAAGGATGTGCTATCCTACTATTCTGTGTGCCATGTTGTTTCACCAGATTACTGAGCGTCTCAGTTACTGTGACAGATTAAAGTGCCGCACTTTAAAGCACAAGACAGCATTTGATGATAAGGACTACCTTTATGATTTTAATGAAATAGTTGAAGAATTTTATAGTATCAGGTGAAATTCTTCCTTTTGAACAAACAGGTCAGAAACTGTTATTTTAAATAGAGATTGCAAAAAATATCTATTTTTGTTGAAAGTTTTAAAGAGTATTTTTAGAAGAAAAACAACTTGCTGCCTTACTTAGTTGTAGATAGCCTTTCCTACTCCATGTTTGCTCACTTCATAGGGTTCAGTTAATTAAAAATCCTTACTGAAATGGAAATAAATTCAGCCAACATTTAGTGCTGTCAAAGCTATTAAAGTGTCACCCTCTAGAGATAATGCTCTGATGTGTTCTTGTTTGAGAACAGTTTAAACCAAGGTAGAGAAAACGATGCCTGTGTTAAAAGAAACATTCTTCCGAAGGAGTTTGCCAATTGGATTGAGTTCAAAGAGACTTGCTAGCAAATGTGCACATCTAACCTTATTATTGTTGTGATATAGACACAATTTACTTTTGATTTTGTATTTGGTAGAAACCGATTTTAAAATGAAGATTTGAGCGAAATGTACAGTCTACATTTATCATCAAACTAAAGAGATTATCTTTGCACAGGAAAGCTGTCAAGAAAGACTTTGTTATTCATTTCTATTTTCCTTTTGTGTTTCATTTCATTTTGTTTTTAGAAGCAAGTGTCTTGACTTCTGGGAAGATGGCGGAGTAGTAAGCAGCAGAGAAAACAGTCTCTCTGAAAGACACCATCTAGACGTGGGACTATGCCATTGTGAGGAAGAAAAGAAGGAAGGAAGTGGGTCCCTTGAACCCAAGTCCGAAGCCCACAGAGAGAATAAAAAGAAAAACTTCAACAAACAGGGAGGTGTTAGCTGGTGGTGCCTTCTCCCAGAGCTGGGCTCACTGCGTGAGGGAAGCTGCTGGAACCTGGGGATGCATGCTCATGGTGTCAGTGGCTGCTGGTGACCCCAGGGGCCTCTGTGGACACACTTATAGCAGTGGAGCGGAGTGGCAGACATGAAGGACTGTGCTGGCTGGAGGTAAGTGCAGAGGACTTGGTCCTCCTGGAGGAGACAGCAATTGGCCAGGAGCTACGACAGCGATTGACTGGGAGCCATTTTGGAGTCAGACCAGATAAACCTGGAAGCAGAGCTGTTGCCAGCTTCCTCCAGCAACTCCTAGCAAGGCACAGACTCATGGAAATTGTTTGGACTACAGTGAACCCAATGAGTCTGGTCTCAGGGCAGGCCTGCTAAGGTTGTCTACTATGCTGTCATAGAGCAACTGCTGGTTTGCAGGGATACGGTGCCATGATTCGGGATACTGTCTCCACAGGCTGTCTATTAGTGAATCCAGAGAGAATCCTGGAAGTGGACTTTTTGTTTTTTCTTTTCTTCTTTTCTTGTTTGTTTGTTTTATTCAGTTTGTGGGTTTTTTTTTCTATTTTGTTGTTTTCTTTCTTTCTTTTTTTCTTTCTTTCTTTTTTGAGTGTGAGTGTGGTTTCTGGTCTCCTTGTGGGTGTGGTTTTGTTCTTTCAGCTCTCTTTACTTCAGTCTTTTGCATCAGTTTCCCCACGTTGGTGGGACCCAACTTTATCCCCCAACCTACTTGTAATCTCTTTGTTTTTTCCCACTTATCTGTCTTTTCCTTAATCCATTTTGGGTCCTAATCCTTGAGGACAAAATTGACATGTTGTGGATTTATGTATAGTATATAATTGTTTTGCATTTTGTTGTATGGTCACAAATTCAGTTTGTACGATTGAGGGTTGTATATCAGGGTTGGCTCAGCTTATTGTTTTGTTGGCTGTGTTTGGTGCTGTTCGGTGCCACTACAACCAAAATTAACACCATTGTTCTGGATAACTGTTGGCCCTGATGGTCCAGGAATGAGATTGACTGGGGGTCATGGAGAGTGCTGAGACATTATACCAAACAACCAGGGACTGGCCTAGCTTCTCATCTATAACAAACTGAGGAGGTGGGAACTTTCAACAGAATCGAAGCAGCTACACCTGGAAGATACCTCAGAGAAATAATCATCACCTGAATGTCCTTAATACCACCAATAAAGCAACCCACCACGGGTAACTAATAAGTATCATTCTAGTAATTAAACTAAAAAAGAAAAGAAATGAGAAGACACTTAAACAAAACACAGTCTCAGACACCCAGTTCACCAAAGGCAAACCTAGGGGGCAATGAGGATGGAAAATTCAGAAGCCCTCTACCAGTTATCTCTGAAGTGGTAACAAAGAAATTGAATGAGGCACTGGAAAAAATGATATTAGGAATAATCTCTCAAATAACTACAGACAAAATATGCACCATGCTTAGTGATGTTAGAGAAGACACAGACAAAAATAGATGAGCTTAAGCAATATATGGGAAGAAACTAGGAAACAAGTGGATTCCATAAAGCAGATTCAAGCAGATATCCAGGAAATAAAAACTCCACTGAAAGTATTTGAAGCAGATTAGGCCAATGTGAGAACAGGATCTCGGATACTGAAGAAAGGCTTGCAGTTAGTGACAAGGAAAAGAAATTTTTCTCAAACCTCACAAGGGAACTTGAGAAATCAATCCAGCACCTGCTTGATGAGACAAAGAAGAATAACTTAAGATTAATTGGAGTTAATGAACAAGCATGAGATAATGCAAATGACATTAAAACATGTTCACAGACATCATGACAAGAAACATTCCTGGTAGAGAAAAAGAATTTGACATACAAATAAGTGAGGCATATAGAATTCCAATTAGCAATGATAAAAAAATCTACTTCCAAGCGTATAGTAGTTAAGATTCCAGAAATTCAGCACAAGAATAAAATCTTAAAAGCTGTTAGGGAAAAAAAAATCAGTTATAAAGGAAAACCCCTCAGAATTACAACTGACTTCTAAGCACAAACTCTCAAGTCAAGGAGAGCTTGGAGTGAAATATTCCAAGTTCTAAAGGAAAACTACTTTCAACCCAGATTGATGTATCCTACAAAACTATCTTTCAGAATAGATGGAGAAATAAGATACTTCCATGACAAAGTAACTCTGAGGAAATTTATGACCAAACCAGCAGTTCAAAATGTTCTGAAGTACATTTAAAAAGAGATAATAAGGACTGCAGGTCCATGAACCCAATCAGAAGGAGTCCACCAGGAAAGGCAAACAATTAGATGGAAGGGAAAAAGAACAAAAAGGGGGAGCCAATAATAGAAAAATAACATGACAAATATAAGTCAATATATTAATGGTTTTAACCATTAATGTTAATGGTCTCAATTTGCCATTCTAAAGACACAGACTGGCAGAATTGATCAAGAAGCAAGATCCAACAATATGCTGTATATAAGAAACACATTTAATTTAAAAAGAAGCTAATAGACTGAAAGTCAAAGAATGAAAAACAATGCTCCATGCAACAGGAATTCAGAAAAAAACAAGGGTTGCTATTCTATTGGCAGATAAAATCAATTTCAAGCCAAGACTGATTAAAAGAGAAGAAAAATGTCACTCTATCTTGGTAAAGTGAACAATGCCAGAGGAAGCGATAACTATCATAAAACACATGCAACAACTATTAGTGCACCAAGTTTTATAAAACAATTATCAATGGACATTAAAAATCAAATAAGCCTTAGTACAATTGTATTGGGAGAACTCAATGCCCTGTTGTCACAAACAGACACATCATCTAGACAAAAAATCGATAACAAAATATTAGAACTAAATCAAACTTTTGAGCAAATGGATTTAGTAGATGTCCATAGAGTCTTCCACCCCACAATATGAAAATACACATTCTTCTCAGCTATACATGGGGCATTCTTCAAAATAGAGCATATGCTGGCTCACTGAACATGCTTAAGTAAATGGAAAGGAATTGAAATGAGCCCATGCATACTATCAGACCACAGTGCAATGAAATTGGCAATCCAAGTCAAAGGAAACCACAAGAACTTAATCAACACATGAAAATTAAATAGCACCCTACTGAATAATCATGGGTCACAGATGAAATTAAAGAAGAAATTGGAAGGTTTTACAGTTGAATGACAATGAGGATACAACATACTGGAACTTGTGAAAGCAGTCTCAAGAGGGAAATTTATGGTGGTAAATACCCATATCAGGAAAACAGAGCAAACTCATATAAATAACATAATGTTGAACCTCAAGCATCTAGAAAAAGAACAGCAGGCTAAACCAAAAGCTCGTATAAGGGAGGAAATTATAAAGATCAGAGAAATTAATGCACTGGAGATTAAAAAAATACAAAGAATTAATGAATCAAAGAGTTTGTCGTTTCAAAGATTAAATAAAATTGACAAACCCCTGGCCAACCTCATCAAAAAAAAAAAAAAAAAAAAAAAAAAAAAAAAAAAAAAAAAAAAAAAAAAAAAAAAAAAAAAAAAAAAAAAAAAAAAAAGGAAAGAAAAGACTCAAATTCATGCAATTAGGAACAAAAAGAGTGAAATCACAACAGATCAGATAGAAATCTAGAATATCATCTATATGTACTTTGAAAACTTGTATTCTAATAAGATGGAATGTATGAAAGAAATGGACAGATTCCTAGATACATATGAATTACCAAAGGTGAATCAAGAAGATATAAAAATGCTAAATAACCCAATATCAATAAATGACATTAAAGATGTAATGAAAAACCTATCAACAAAGAAAATCTCAGACCCTGCTGAATTCTACAAGAAATTTAGCAAAGACCTAACACCACTACTTCTCAAACTCTTTAGTGAAATTGAAAGGGAAGCAGTACTCCCAAATTCATTCCTGGAAGCAAACACTACTGTGATTCCAAAACCAGAGAAGATCCCAACTAAGAAAGAGAATTACAGACCAATCTCCCTAATGAACTTTGATGCAAAAGTCCTTAATAAGATACTGGCAAACAGACTTCAGCAAATCATCAAAGATTGTACACCACAACCAAGTGGGATACATCCCAGGGATGCAGGGTTGGTTCAACATATGTAAATCCATAAATGTAATACATCATATTAAGAGAGCCAAGGATAAAAATCCTATGATTATCTCGATAGAGGCAGAAAAAGCATTTGACAAAGTCCAGCAACCATTCATGATAAAAACTCTATAGAAAATGGGAATAGATGGTGTTTATCTCAATTTGATAATAGCCCTCTATGATACGCCAACAGCCAACATCACACTAAATGGACAAAAACTAGAACCTTTCACTCTAAAAACAGGAACAAGCATGTCCACTGTCTCCACTCTTATTGAACATAGTCCTGGAATCTTTAGCCAGAGCAATTAGACAAGAGAAAGAAATAAAAGGACTAAAGATAGGAAAAAACAAGTTAAACTATCATTATTTTCAGATAACATGTTACTCTGCCTAGAAGATCCCAAAAACTCTACTAAAAGAGTTCTAGATTTAATAAGTAGATTTAGTAATATAACTGGTTACAAAGTCAACACTCGAAAATCAGTAGTCTTGTACATGAATAACAAACTCACTGAGCGAGATCATAGAAGAATTACCTTTTACAATAGCATCCAAAAAAATAAAATACTTATGAATAAATCTAACGAAAGATATAAAAGACTTCTATACTGAAAACTACAGTACTCTGAAAAAGGAGATTGATAGAGATATTAGGAAATGGAGAGATAGTCTGTGTTCTTGGATAGGAAGAATCAATATAGTGAAAATGGCCATACTTCCAAAACTGTTATACAGATTCAATGCAATCCCTATTAAAATTCCAATAGCATATGTTACAGAATTAGAGAAAGCAATCCTAAAATTCATCTGGAACAAGAAGAGACCTAGAATGGCAAAGGCAATCCTGGGCAAGAAAGACAAGATGGGGGTCATCACAATTCCTGACTTGCAATTATACTATAAGGTTACTGTAATAAAAGCAGTTTGGTAATTACAAAAAAAAAAACAGGCCCCAAAATCAATGGAATAAATTAGAAGATGCATAAACACCTTGGTGACACACTAAGGTACCTTATCTTGGGCAAAGGTGCCAAACACATTCACTGGAAGAAAGATAACCTCTTTAATAAATGGTGTTGGAAAAACTGGCTTTCCACATGCCCAAGATTAAAACTGGACCCCTATCTTTCACCATGCACTAAGCCAAACTCTGAATGGGTTAAAGATCTCAATATTAATACAGAAACATTAAATTTGCTGGAAGATAGTGTAGGTATAACTTTTGAATACATTGGTGTAGGTGAAGACGTTATGAATAAAACCCGGATTGCACAGAATTTAGCATGAAGAATCAACAAATAGGATCTCATCCTACTGAAAATCCTTTGGACAGCAAGAGAAACAACCAACAGAGAGAAGAGACAACCCACAATGTGGAAGGAAATGTTTACCAGCTGTCCCTCAGATAAAGGATTAATATCAAGAACAAATAAAGAACTCAAAAAGTCAGTCCTCCCAGATTTAAAGACCCAGTCCCAAAATGGGCATCTGAGATGAACACGCACTTCTCAGATAAAGAAATACAAACAGCAAATAAATACGTGAAAAAATGTTCAACAGCACTGGTCATTCGAGAGATGCAAATTAAAACAACACTGAGCTTTCACCTCACCCCAGAAAAAATCCCTAGTATTAAGAAGTCAATCAAAAACAAGTCTTGGAGGGGCTGTGGGGAAAATGGAACTCTTCTGCACTGTTGGTGTCAATGCAGGCTGGTGTAACCACTGTGGAAGTCTTCATGGAGATTCCTCAAAAAGCTACGACTGTAGGTTCCATTTGACCCAGCTATTCCCCTTCTGGGTATCTTCTCAAAAGAATTAAAAACATCATACCACAGCAATATATGTGCACCTATGTTTATAGCAGCACAGTTCGTAATAGCCAGACCTTGGAAGCTACCTAAATGCACACTGACTGAGGAATGGACAAAAAAGATGTGGCATTTCTACATAATGGAATACTACTCAAATAAAAAGAATGATAAACTGGACACTTTTATACTTAAGTGGGTGTGCCTTGAAAACATACTTATTAGTGCAATATGTCACACCTGTGTAAGCCTTGTATTGTTTCACTTGTATAACAAACTGAACAAAAACTATGTATATGTTTATGTATACATTTATAAAAATAGTTAAGATAGTAAAAAAAATTATCATTGAAAGTTAATGCTTTTCTTTCTGTTATTGATTTAATCTGGTTTTTTTTGTATAGTTTAGACAATCTTTGATATGCTCTGATGATCACTCTCAAGACTTCCTGGCTTATTACTGTCTATCTAAAATTATGATATCCCCATCTGTTTTTCAAAATTCTTATTCTTTATGTCCCAAAAACTAAAAGAAAAAAAAGAAGCAAGTATCTCAGTTTTGGCAATTTATATTGTTCAGAGAATCCATAAAGTCATAAACAATGGGAATGAAAAGTCTGCAAAAGCAAAAGATTCTTTTTTGCTCTAATCTGCTGAGCAAAACAATATATGTGTGTTCGTCAAGGCATAGTATGGTTTTCAGAACAAGCTCAAGCTGAGACTCAGATATTGAGAGTCTAAGATCTGCTGTATGATGTACTATAATACAAAGTTCCTGTCATCTGGGCAGTGTTAGTAGAGAATTTAGTCTGACTATAATCTCGTCAATATTTTTAAATGGGTAGAAATTTGAAGATAAAGAGATATTAGGGTTTTACTACAATTGCTCATTTTATAATTCCAACAAAACCTGCGATTATTGACGTTATCATTATTTCTCTGTGCATCCCTTATTTTACAACTAAATGGACTATTGCTGCCATGTTTCCAAACACAACTATATTTCATTTATTAAAAGATGGCAGAAGAGAATGCTGCTCCTAACGTTTATACACTAGCTTCTGCTGGGCTTTATAGAAATATCTCATATTATCTAAATGTACCGTAATTTATCAGTTAGAGGAATGGATACTTTTAGTTGGATGCACTAATCTTTTTTAGATATATTTTGGCCACATCTTGATAGCAATTCACCCAGAGATTTTCACGTTTAGATGTTTTTTTCCTATGAACCAAAACAAGAAGCTCAAAAAATTAAGACTCTTGCACACTTCCATAATAATTTGAAAGAAATGAATCTGGAATCTGCTGCTGTTCCTATTAGAAGCTTAAATGTTTCTTCTATTTAATTTTTTCAACTTTTTTACTTTATGGAAAAAGCTAAAAATTCCTAATAAAATAATAGGAGAATAATAATAGTTAATACATTACATGTTGTTATCTGTAAAGTAGTTGCTCAGGGTTCAAGATATGGGCATAAAAATTTTTCCAATTGATATTAGTACAAATCTTCCTTTTTTATGAATTAAGAAACACTAATCATATAAATGACTTGCATTTTTCCCTTTTCCTTATGATCCTCTACCCTTTCACCCAACCTAGTTTCTTTAACTTTTTGAAATAATTCTTCCCATTTCACAATATCTACTGTAGATTTTAGACCTCATTTGCTTTTTCCAGTTCTCACACCAGGAAGACAATGCAATGCTTACACATGTAAGCCTGATATATTACACTTATGAAACATGGTCTCCAGCTGCATCCGTTTACATATAAGCTTCAAAATTTACACTTATTTATTGCTGAGTTATATTTCATTGTATAAAAATACCACATCTTTTTTTATCCATTCCTCATTTTGGGGCATTTGAGTTGTTTCCAAGATTTAGCTATTAAAAGCTGTGTTGCTATAAACATGGGTGCATACATATAACTGTGGTATGATGTTTCTAATTCTTCTGGGAAGATACCCAGAACGGGAATTGCTGGGTCGAATGGAATCTCTAATCCTAGTTCTTTAAGAAATCTCCACATGGATTTCCATAGAGGTCCTACCAGTCTATGCTCCCACCATCAGTAGAAAAGGGTTCATTTCCTCATAACCCCTCCAGGAATTGTTATTGGTTAATTTCTTGATGAGAGCCGTTCTTTCAGGATTGAGATGGAATTCAGTGTTGTTTTAATTTGCACCTCTAAAATGATCAGTTATGTCGAACACTTTTTCATATATTTATTTTTGCCATTTGTAATTCTTCATCAGAGAAGTGTGTATTCATCTCAGCTGACCATTTTTGATTAGGTCTTTGAAATTGAGAGGATTCTGATTTTTTCAATTCTTTGTATCTTTTATGTAGAAATCTTTTGTCTGAGGGACAATTGGCTAAAAATTTTTCCCCCTTTCTGTGTTGTCTTTTCCCACTGTTGGTGATTTATTGTTCTGAACAAAATCTTTTCAATGGGATGAGATCCCAGTTGTTGATTCTTTGAAGTATTAGTCATGTGCTCTGGTTTTTGTTCATGACCTCTCTGCATACACCTATTTGTTCAATATTTCTAAGTATTTCTCTTCCTGTAGATTTAGAATTTCTACTTTAATATTTAGATATTTGATCAATTTTGACTTTAGTGCATGGTGGTACACATGGGTCTAGTTTTAGTCTTTGGCTTGTAGAAAGCCAGTTTTTCCAGCATCATTTATTAAAGAGATTATCTTTCATCTAGTGAAAACATTTGGTCCCTTTGTCAAAGATAAGGTGGATGAATGTGTTTGTAGTTGTGTCTGCATCTTATAATCTGTTCTACTGAAACTTACATCTGTTTTTTGTCAGTACCATGCATATTTTATCAAAGTAGCTTTGTAATATAATTTCAGATCTGGAATTGTCATGACTCCTGCCTTGACTTTGTTGCCCAGGATTGCTTTTGCTATTTTAGGTCTCTTCTGGTTCGAGGATGAATTTAGGGATATTTTCTCTAGTTCTGTGAGGTATGTTAATGCTGTTTGATCGAGACTGCATTAAATCTGTGTAACAGTTTGGGAGTATGGCCTTTTTCACTATGTTAGTTCTTTTTATCCATGAGCAAGGGATACTTTTCAATATTCTACTATTATCTTCTGTTTTTTGACAGTTCTGTAATTTTCAATTTATAAATCCTTTACTTTCTTTGTTAGATTGACACCCAAGTATTTCATTTTTTAAAATTCTATCATAGAGGTGTGTTTCTCTAATTTCCCTCTCAGTGAGTTTATTGTTTGTGTACAGGAATGCTATTGATTTTTGAGTGTTGCCTTTGTTTTCAACCATACTACTGAATTTGACTATTAAATCGAGAAGTTGCTTGGTGGGGTCTTTGGGTCATCTGTGTAGAGTCATATCATCTGTGAATAATTATAACTTCTTTCTAATCTTCTTCCTTTTATTTTTGTCTCTTGTCTAACTGTTCTGGCTAATGTTTCCAGAAGTATATTGAAAAAAAGAGGTGATAGTGGATGTCCTTGCTTTGTTTCTGATTTTAGAGTCAAATCTTTTATTTTTTGTCCAATGAGTATGATGTTTGTCATAGATGGCTTTTATCAGTTTGAATTAAAGACCATATATGATTTTTTGTAGGATTTTTTACGTGAATTAGTGTTGGACTTTGTCAGATATATTTTCTGCGTCTGTTGAGATTATCATGTGATTTTGGTGTCTGAGTCTGTTGATATGGTATATTACATTTATTGAGTTGCATACGACTATCCCTGCATTCAGAGTTGAATCCCACTTGATCATGGTGTATAATCTTCTTGATGATTCACTGCATTCTGTTTGCTAGTATCTTACTGAGAAATTTTGTATCTATGTTCATCAGGGAAATTGAGCTGTATTTCTCTTTCTTTGGTTTTGGTATCAGGATAATACTTGCTCTAGGAATGTGTTATTGCTTTCCTTTCAATTTTGTTAAAGAGTTTGAGGAGCATTGGCATTAATCATATCTAAATTTGTTATAGCTTATATATAGTGAATCCTTCAGGCTTTTTTTGTTGGTAATTTTTTAATTACATGTTCAGTTTCATTCACTGGCATTGGGCTATTCAGAAATTTTCTATCTTGTTGAGTCAGCATTTGTAATTCATACATATCCAGGAATCTTTCCATTTCTTCTGTGTTTTTCAGCCCAAGAGAATAAGACTTTTGAAGTAGGCATTGATGATCTCCTAGATTTTTGCAGGATTTGTAGGGATTTCACCCTTTTCATTCCTCATTGCAAGAATATGAGTCTTTCCCTTTCTTTTCTTGATAAGGTTGGCTAAGGCTTTTTCAATTTATTTATTGTTTCAAAGAATCAACTCTTCAACTTAGTAGTTCTTTGTATTCTTTTCTTATTCTCAATTGTGTTAATTTCTGCTCTGATCATAATAACTTCCTCCGTTGTATGGACTTTGGGCTTGACTTACTCTTTGTTTTCTAGATGTTTGAGGTGCAATATTAGGTTGCTTATTTGCTGTCTTTGTATTTTCCTGTTGCAAGACTTCGCTGCTATAAATTTTCCTCTTAGTAGTACTTTCACTGCATCCCACAGATTTCAGTATGTTGCATCTGCAATTTCATTTAATTGTAGATATTAACTTCTTGCTTAGTTTCATCTGTGACCATGGGTCATTCAGGAGGATGTTATTTAATTTACATGTGTTTAGGGAATATTTGCAGTTTCTTTTTTCATTTTCAGTTTCATTGCACTATGGTCAGATAACATACATGTTTAATTTTAATTCTTTTGCATTTACTTAAGTATGTTTTATGGGCTAGTATATGTTCTGTTTTAGAGAACATCCTATGTGCAGCTGAGAAAAATTGTGTATTCTGATGCTGTTGGGAGGGATGTTCTCTAAATATTTACTAGGTCCATTCATTCACAGGTTTTGTTCAGTTGTGATATTTTTTTGCTGAATTTTTTAGTCTGGTTGATCTATCTATTGGACAGTGTGGTATTATGGTTCCCCATTGCAATTGTCTTATTGTTCATTTGATTTTTCCTGTCTATTAATATTCATTTTATATAGTTCTATGCACCCATATTTGGTGCATACATCATTATGGTTGTTATCTCCTCATGAAGTTTACCCCTAACAAGTGTGTGGTGACCTAGTTTATCTGTTTTAATCATTCCTGGTATGAAGTTCACATTTTCTATAAGAAGAAGAGTTACACCCCTTTTTACTTTGTTCCTATTGCATGAAGTATTGTTTTCCATCCTTTGATTTTGAGTCTATAAATTTCTTTTTGAGTTGAATGTGTTTATTGCATACAGCATATTGTTGGATCTTCTTTCTTGATTCATTCCACAAGTCAGTTTCTTTGATCAATGAATTGAAGCCATTTACATTGATAGTTTTAACTGATCTGTATTGGTTTACCTTTGCCACGTTATTTTCCCACTTTTGGTTCCCTGATTTGCGTCTCTGTTTAATTGCCCTACATGGTGGTTTCTTTTTGTTGTTGCTCTTGGTATTATAGTCGTTTTTAACTCTGTTTAGGATATCTTTCAGTACCCTTTGTAGTATCGGTTTGCTGTTCATGAATTTCTTCTGTTGTTTTTTTGTCATAGAAGTATTTCTCCATTAATTTTGAAAGATAGTTTTGCAGGGTACATCAATGCGGGTTGGAAATTATTTTCTTTCAGGACTTGAAATACTTCACTCCATGCTCTTTTTGATTTGAGATTTTCTGTTGAGAAGTCTCCCATGATTCTGATGGATTTTTCTTTTTAGGTGATCTGTTTCTTTTCTGGAACAGGTTTTAATATTCTGTACTTGTGCTAAATTTCTGGAATCTTGACTTTATATGTCTGGATGTAGATTTATTTTGGTCATCGCTAGTGGAAGTACTATATTCCTCACGTAGTTGTGTGTCAGATTATTTTCCAAGGTTTGGAAATTTTTCTGCTGTTACTACTTCTAATAGTTATTTTATGTCATTTTTTATTCCTGCTTTTTCATTGATTTAATCAGTCTTATACTATTTTTCTTTGCATCATATTGAAGCTGTTGAATTGTTATGTTTTGAGCCTTTTTTATTTTTAAGAGATCTTTCCTTTCATGATTATTGAATATGATTCTATCTTCAAGACCTTAAAGTTTGTCTTCAGTTTCATTCAAGTTGTTTCACCAGCTTTTAATGGAATTTTTAATTTCCTGGATATCTGTTTGAATCTGTTGCAAGCATTCTATTCTTTCCTGTATTGATCATTCAGTTTCCATTTTTTACCAATTGTCATCTACTTTTTTTTAATCTATCTATACTCTAGATTTGATGAACATTTCCTTTATGAATGTTGATTTCTTTTTCTTTTTTTTACCTTAGAGATTATTTCTAATCTGATTTCCTTTATAGCCTCATTAATTTTCTTTCTTTACTTTGTTTGCTATCATTTCAGAAATTTGAGGCATGTCTTATATTTTCCTGTATCTCATTGTTTCCTGGACTTGTTCTGCATTGGCTGGAGGTCTGAGATGGCATTTTGCTTCTGTTTCTTGTCATTTTCTATTTCAAAAGATTTTGTTTTCTGTGTTAATTCCTGTTTTTATAACATACAGCTTTATCATTAGTATCAAGGTCTTTCTAGGTAAGATTTGTTCTTCAGGGATGCCTTCTTTGTGTGAGATGTTCTTGTTTGTGTCTGTCACAAAATGATACCTTTCCAATAAATTAAGAGTGAGACGTTGGTATCTGTCTCAGTCCCTAGTTCTTGGTGCTGAGGTGCAGTGAAGTTATTAGCGCAGAACTTCCCAGGACTTTTACAGAGGTGAGAACAACTGATTACAATAGCTAGAGTAGTATACTTAGCCAGAATAATACCATCAAGCACCGTTTAGAAACTGACAAACCGTGGTAACTATTAACTTTTTACCTTTAACCACAGAAGCAATATCTACAGTTATAGAAGAGAACTGATTGTAAATTAGGGGCTGGTATGTAAAGTGTTTCCCCTTGGTAAAGTGATTTGATGCTGGTGTGAGGAAAATTATAAAGGATAGTGGATAAAACAGAGACAAATGAGAAGAAATAAAGTAGAAGCCAGGTTAGAGGATGAAGGATGATCACATGAGCTTTGGAAAACTAAAGAACAGAGAAGAAAAGAAAGAAAAAGAGAGGAAGCAAAAGATTATTGAAGTTGACCAGAAAAATTAGAGAGACTACTGACTCATATGAAAATGTCATTGGACCCTGTATATAGTTCAGCAGCACATGTGCCCACCTAGCAAGCAGTGAGTCCTGAGTTTGATTCTGGTACAAAAAAAAAAGAAAAAGAAATATATATATATATATATATATATATATATATATATATGATTAAGTCTAGAGAGGTAAATTGAGAAAAGGGGTGAAAAGACATACACATTAGAACAAAAATATAGGTAAAAGACAAAGCAAAAAGGAAAATGGAAGGGAAACAAACCAGCAAAAGAAAAAAAAAAAGAAACAAACAAACAAACAAAATTTCTCTGGGGTCCACTGAGAGTCCAAAACTACTGAATAACTCTACCTATTCTGCCGTAGAGTTTGTGCTGGATTTGAGGCTGCTTTTGGCCTCCAGATCTGGGGACTTGGGGTCAGAGTCTTCAGCCACTACTTTCTGTATTTCTCTTAGTGGTTTCCCATTCCTTACCCTGTTTCTCTCTACACTACTGTATTTCTTTCAGACAGTCCCATGAACTGTTCCCAGTCCCATGAACTGTTGACATCTCCTGCTCCTTGCTCATCCTTCTGTGTTCCTGTTCCTGACAGGTCTCTGCCTTCTCAGGCCATTTGTTGCAGAGTTGGGTAGGATACTATGGTTTGATCTGATCCTGTGCACCTGTTGTTGCGGTCCAAGGTTGGTCAGTCCCAGTTCTTACTCCTCTCCCAAAGTGGGATGGTTACTTCTCATTTGTTGCTTTACACATTCTTCTGCTACCATCATCTCCCTCTGCTGGAGTCTGTAACTTCTTCGGTTGAGATGGAGAGTTGCCATAGGGTGCTTTTGTGCTCCCGCTCCCAGTGGTATGGGGAGAGCCTGAGACTGCAGTCTCAAGGTGCAGAGCTGTTTAATTCCCTGCACTTCTCTAACCTCAGAACATGGTGAGGGGTTAGCTGCTGTATACACTATGCAACCCTGTAACCCTTAATCTTGTTCTTGTCAGTTACAGTTAGCACAGTGCTTCAGTTGAATTTTTCCGAGTAGCACTATTCAGCCATGTTGTCTCCCCTCATCTAAATGTTAAGTTAAATATGTGGTTTCTCACTCATATTTAGTGTATAGCCAGTGTCTTGATTGTTACTTCTCACAAACTACTGTTGAAACCGGCTTATCTGTAGAGGCAGGACCTAAAGCCAGCAACTCCAATTCAGCTTCTTCATACTTCTCTGACTTTCTCTCCCAGGGGTGTTGTGAAGGGTGCAGCATACGGGCTTGACACAGAATACTATGCTTTCCCTTCTGTTAAAGGGAGCCCATGCTCTGGGGAGCTCTGCCCACCTGCAGCAGTAACTTTAAAATACTTCTTATACAAAAAAAATTACAGATCATTATCAGATCACAAGTACAATATTTATTTGATACTAAATTTGAATTGATTACAGTACAGTTTTTTTTACAGTTAAATCAAAATGCAAGAAAAATTATAATGTTCTCTCTGATCCATTTATTCATGTTTTTCAAAATCAATGACATTTTCATTTGTATCTAGTAGAAAACTTTCCTTCCAAATTGGAGAATACTCAGTGCTTATTTTTTTAATGGAACTGGAGACAAAGGAGGAGTAATGCAATCTTATTGAACTGGCTTTTTCTGAAGTAGTACCACACAGGAATAGTTAGCACTGTTGTACAAAATTCTGAATCTGAAAAGATGCTCTTATCTTTACTATCAATCCCAAATTTATATTTTATATGTAAAGAGGGTGTGTCAAAAATATATGGTTAAGATAGTTTTCTTCTCATGTACCAGCATGTTAGTTACAATTGATAGAAAAGTAAAAGCTGCTCTCTGATGAAAATACTGCTCCCCAGCATGCCAGTGTTAACCATTCTTCCAATGCTGATGAAAAAATTAAAACTGTGTTTCAGTATAGGTGCAGTAGAAGCAATGAGACTGGTTAAAATTGGAGGATAGTTCAGTTCATCATCATAAGAAACGAGACATTACTATGAAATAGATGAGTGGAGCATAGTGATTAAAATGCTATACAATAAAAACCTCAGAACATCAGGCTAAGCCAAATGGTTATTAATGGTGGCCATAGCATTATGGCATACTTTTATTATACCTATATTGGTTTCTTGACAATATACAGAAGGGCTGCTCGGGAATGTTCCTGGAGCTGTTGCAAGCTTCTTGACAACATAAGAGTTTTCATGGTTAACCCCAGAAATGCCAGTATGACAATCAATTTTATCTATTAATTTGAATAGGTCATAAATCCAAAAATTTGGTGGACTATTGTTCTGGGACTTACTATGAGGGCGTTTTTTAAAATAAGATTATAACACAGTATTTAAATTTCTAAAAAAGGGGGGAAAACTTACTATGCTTGAGGTTTGTAAGCTCTCCTCCAATGTCATAGCTTTCCTAGTTAGAAAAATCTAAAATACTCCTTAAAGGAATGTTTGATAAAGGCTTTGTCAGCAGTTTTTGGAGGTAGGAGGATAGGAGAAAAATTCAGAATTTTGAAGTGCCCTCTTGAAGAGAATATTGGCCAGTCTCTCTCTCTTCCTCTTTCTCTCTCTCTCTGTCTCTCTCTCTCTCAGTTGCTATAGGTTGACCAGTTGCCTCTACTGTGTGCTTTCATGATGACATTTGTCTGTGCCACAAACCCAAAACAATGTGCCCAAGTGAGTATAAATGAGTATAGACTGAAAACTTTCTTCTTTAAATTGATTTCCTGGAGTATTTTGTAACAATGATGAATGTCTGACTAGCATATGTGATTTCACTCATGACAACAGAATTCTTGAGGAAATAAATTTATAAGGATAACAGTTTTATTTTGTCTTACATTTTCAGTCTCATTGCTTTTGGGTCTGTGGAAAGACAAAATATTATGGTAAAGAGACAGGAACAGACAATTCCACTTATGGCAGTGCTCATGAGATCCCAAAGATCTCCTACGAGACCTGGCCTCATCATCTCCCGATAGTGCCACCCCGCAGACAGAGATTTTGGTAAATGGCCATTCAACATTCAAATATATCACCTTCTTAATGCAGATTGACCTCATTCAGTCAGTTATCAGTGTGAAATAAAAAAGAAGACGTTCCTGCCCCCCAGAAAAAAAAGAGAGTTTACCCTGCATTCATATCTTCCATATGAGTTTTGACCTGACTTTGAGCTCTAAAGAAAATTTCTCTTCCTACATCTTGTTCTTGTTGCCCTTTTGATTGACATAAAAACCACCAGATCTCCCAAGTCTCAATCTTTCAGAGTCACCTGTTTTGGAATTTGTGAGTTTCATAACTGAATGAGTTCAATCCTCATAACACATTTCTTTCATTAAACAATTTTATTTCTCTAAACACTATGAATTAATACAGCCAGAAAAAATGGTTTTATTTGCCATTCTTGTCTCTCAAATTAATGACGTGCCACAGAGACATTTGCATTTTGCTTTTGTCTGTGATTCTAGAATTCGTGAACCTAGAGTTTATTAAATAGTACAGTCATACAACAGTACGATTTATAGGATTGAGATAGTGTGAGCATGTTTCTCTGTATTTTTCCCTGATTGCTGTTCTCATTTCTGTTGACCTGTTGCCAGAAATGCAAATATCATAGCCTGTTATTACACTACCTTCAAGAAATGTCCTCCCAAATTATAATACAGTGTCTCATCTATTAATTATTAATTTTAAAATTATTAAATTAAAGAAGCGATTTGATTTGCCTATGTTCTTCATTATTCCGTGCATTTTTCAAAGGCAACTGTGATGAATATATATTCAATTTTTTTCGACAATGATTGGCACATGAATGTTTGTTACATGTCATCATCAAAGTACTCTCCAACCTGAAGTATTCTTTGTACTTTTTATTTGAGAGTAAAACATGTTTCCAGATTTGTTGGCAGCTAAAAAAGTGACTAATGTGCTGTTTTTTCTACTTTTACATTGTCTGATTTTAATGTAAATATATATATTTTTGGTGTAGATTAATCCTCAGTTGGTCTTTTTTGAAATAAGAGCTTGCAAATGTTTTTAATAAATGTGTGTTTGATGCAGTGCATGCACTGAGAAGGTTCACATCAATTTTAGTGTTTCTTGTGAGGACAGAGCAATGTATGTCAGAAGTGGAGCGCAGTTCAGACCAACAGACACGTTTGTGATGCTGTTTGCACCTTTCACTGTGCTTGGGATATGGAGGTCAGTCCCTACGTGGAGAAGCCAAAATGCAGTGGAGGAAACATACCCAACATTTAAAAAATTTTCTAGCAGTACCCAGACAATATTATTAGATCACAAAAGAGCATCACCTAAACCAGAGGTCGGGTGAGTGGCAGAATACAAATGTATTGCGTCTTGAAGAAAGAACAGAAACAAATGAAGAATAGGAATAAATAACTAAACACAATTAAATTAAAGATGAAACATCAATTAAGTTTAGAGATATAAGAGTCTGTTATAAATAAAACCAGGATGCCTGGGATTTGTGTTCCATAGGAAGATATAAAGGAAACAGACTGTGTTTATAGAATCATAAGCATGTTTTGTTACCATTTGTATATCATGTAATATAAAAAACCATACACCATAAAGACAAAAAATTGAATTAAAAAATGGTTGATGCAGGCAGAAACTACATAAGAAGCAGAGGAACCTGTTAAAAAGAAACTTATTTCTTAAATTTTTAATTGGGGATTTAATTTCCTCTCCTGCACGCTGTTCATCACTATCACCAGTTTACCTTCATGTCAGGAGTTTATAGAAGTTGAAATAGAGTGTGTATCAAAAATTGTCCCAATGAGAAAGGAGCAAAATCAGTCTAAAGTGAAGCAAGGCACGAGACTTTGGCTTTGGCAACAGCTAAGATTGGGACTGGTTAAAGGATCCCCACTGAAAATATTGAACTCTTGGACAAGCTGAAGAAATGGATAAAACACACTTTGTACAGAGAGGAAAGGAGAAGAGCACAAGTTGACAACTATTTTAGACAATATCAGAAACAAAATCTTTGCTTTTGCATTCACATGACCAAGATGTTCCAAAATGGTTTTACGATTTTACATTTCCACTAGCAGTGAGAAGGTTCAGTTTCTGCTTCTCCTGGTCGACACTTGGCATGTTCATTCGTTTTGAATTTAGATATTTTAATTGGCCATTAATCAGTACTTATGTGCAATTTTAGTTGATATTTCTTTAATGACTAATGATGTGGAACATTTTCTCAAGTGTTCATTGCCCTTCTCATTCCTTCCCCCAGTTAATTGTCCAAGTCTTCCAGTAATTTCTTACATAGATTTGTTGTTTCAATTTAAATATTAGTTGTTCTTTATGTGTCAGAGTCACATAAACATATGCAATTTACAAATATTTTTGCTATATTTAAATTATCAGTTCACTCTATTGCCGTAGTGTTTTAGAGCATGAAATTATTCATGAATTAAATATGAACTACATATGAACTATTCATGATTTTTGTTATGAATCATATTTCCAGTTATATACAAGAACTCAAGATTCTAAGCAATCTTTTCTCTATTTCTTCTAATGGGTTTTTATTTTGAATTTTACATGTATTGCTTTGATTTCATTTGTGTAAGTGTAGTGAGACTTGGCTCAAAATGAATATTTTAAAGTATAGGTTTATGTGTGTGTGTGTGCGCATATACATATATAGATACACATGTATATGTCTTGGTATTTTGATAAGCTCAACTGTTACTTCTCATTGTTCTTGTATAGATTGAATGACATTTTCTAGGTAGAAAACTATTGATATTGTTGTTTCTACCTTTATGAGTAGTATGTGATTTATTTCTTTTATATGTTTTATTTTGATGCTTACTACTAATAGTAAAATAGTACATATATAGAAAGAGAGAAAGAGAAAGAGAAAGAGACAGAGACAGAGACAGAAAGACAGAGAAGAGGAATTTTAGTTTCATTCAAGTTGAGAAGAAAAACAGTTGAGCACATTAGTTTGAAGATTTTAAAGTTACACACTATCAAGCTTAGGAAGTTCTCTTTTATTCTTACTTTAATAAGTTTTTTGCCTTTATTTATGTGGATTTACTCATCAGAAGTGGACAAGGTATCTTAATACAAGCTTTTGTGCTGATGTATGGAAATCAGTTTTTAAATTTTTTTTACTCTCTATATGATAAAATGCATTAACTTATTTTCAACTGTTAAATTAAACTTTTGCTCATTGGAAAAAGTTTCCTAATATAATTCATGCTGGATGGAAGAGAAAGATTTCTTATTTAAATAATGCAGAACAGATTAATCTACTTTTTGCTTCATCTTTAAAGAAAATTAACTTAAAATCATAAGGTTTAGGACATAATTTTAATGAAATAAAATTCCTACTATATGTAATAAGTTTTGCTTTTCAGGACTGAAGAATATTAAATCTTACAGAATGGAAAATGATGGCTATATAATCATAGTAAATCATATAAGTTAGTGGTTGCAGTTAAATTTTTTGGGTGACAGACACAAAGACCAAGAATCATGCACAAAGATTTTGGGGAGCATACTTTCAAGAATAGTATCTGTTGTACAAGAGATAGAAGCAGAAGCGAGCAGAGGGAGTAACTGATCTTCACAAAGTCTTGGACATTTTTCTAGGGAGTTATGAAGCCTGGATAATCCTTCAAATTTGAAGACATATGGGGTGTGTGCACCTACACTGTTTTGCTTTTTCATCCGCATATCAACCAGTCATTAGGAACACTCTGCCCTCAGAAATGAAAGCATAGTTTTAGATTAGTCTTCCTTCTTTAACTGAGGGCAACTTCTAAAGAAAAGCTGAAGATTGTAATTGTTAACCTGTCATATTCCTGGCTACCAGCAGACTAAGTCATTTTTCTCGAAAGGGAATTCTGGATATTTGGGCAAAGTGTTTACTACAGTGGCAGTCCAGAAGTGACGCAGCCCTCTAATCCTGATCAATGTAATTGATGGACATTGAAACCTGACAATATTCTGAAATGGACTATGACCTGCTGCTTTCTGAGGACTTTAAAATAAAATTCAATTCCTAGGTGGTGTCACTGATTCATTAAGGGTCAAAAAGTCAAATTAGCCTAGTTTTTTTTTTTTTGAAATATTAAATTCTTTTTTTTAGAAAAGAGACTTTTATCACTCATCTTTATTTAGGCAAGAAATTTCATAAACCAAAAAATCATGACCAACCATTGAATCAGAAGTGTAGTCCACCATGAATGATAGTGCAGTTGCAAAGAGGCAGAGCTAGCTAACTAATCATATTCAAGATAACTTAACAAACAAATCTCAGCAACCTTGACTCTCCCTTTCTCCTGACAATCAGATTTGCAGAGAAGTGAAATATGAAAAGATCTTTAACATATTTCACAGCATAATCAAAGCCATAATAATAGTTCCAAACAACAATGAGTTTTGTAGATAATCAAGATTTTGCATTGTGTTTTGAAATATTAAATCATGTTTATTTTAATTTGAAAAAAATTATTACTAATTCAGAGATAATGGTACTATTTATAGTTGTCATCATCATGAAAGTGTAATCAACAAGCTAATTATAAAAAAATTAGTGAGTAAAATCAAGCTTCTATCACAAATATTTTTCCAAATTTTAATGAATATTCAAAAGTTTTTAGTGGAAATAGTCTAATAAAGTTAATGTCTCAATTTCAAAACTACAAATCAGTAATTCTTGAAATTATTTAAACACTAAAATTGTTATAGAAAAGATATTTCATGTTCAAAATATCTGAAAATTCATCTATAATAAAAATATAAAATGAAATATCAATTCAATTTAATTTTATAAAAACCAAAATGTAAATATTTTCTCACCTTCCTTTCTAAATAAAACTAATCAGGGTCACAGTGGTTTCCCTTTTCCAAAATGTTTTCTTAGAGTTGCTTTGATTAAAGTGTCCTCAATAAACACCACTGAAAATTAATGTATAAATTTTCTGTAACACTTCTGAATATGAACTCTGTCTTAGTCAATTTCTTCATCACTGAGACACAATACTTGACACCCACAGTTTAAAGAAAGAGAGATTTATTTTGGTTCACATTTTGTAAAGGTTTTAGTCCATTGTCAGCTGACTCCAAGGCAGGATGGCTTGGCATAGAGGAATGGCAAAGGAGAAATGTCACTTTGTGGAATGACAACCATGAAGCAGAGGTCAACAGAGGAGACTGGAAGGGAAATAGACCCTTCCAGGCCATGCCCACAGTGACTAGTGTCTTCTAACCAGAACCTACCTGCTAAACTCTCATAATACATCAAACTTTAACAGTCCCAGCTATAAATGCATGGGTCTCTTGGGGCCATCTAGATATAAATAATACCAAACCGCATCGGAAATGTTCAGGGAACACATGCACATACAATTTTGCATTGCAGGGACCACTCTTTGATAAAACGTCTATTCCCTTTTCCTCCTTAGAGGCGGAAAATCAATTTATAGCTGGAACATTGTTCTCCAACTGAAACATGTCATTAATCAGATTACTCTGTAATTTCAAGATGTGACAGAAGGTATCTATGATGATTCTCTATCAAAAAAGGACATATTTTTCTCTTGGTGTTCCCATCGTGCTGTCAGAAACTCAGATTTGATGGTTGGATAGGCAGCAGTCACTACTGGACAAGGAACCTACAGTTCTAATGAATGCAAACTGACCACACCACATTTGCATAATGGCTTCTGGAATTCTTTTATTATGGAGAAAAATGATGTCATATTACTCATTGATATTTTTTCCAATAAGGATGGGCAAGTTGTAAAAAAGGATAAATGAAATGTCTTACTTCAAATTTCTTAAATTGTGCACAGTAAAATACACATTAATTTAAGTGAAAAAAGATTGAGGTTTTAGTTGAGTAAAAATTCTCAGTGAGTTAATAACAAGGCAAGAGTGTTGTTCTAGTATATTTAAATAGAAGTGCATGTGCGTACAGCAACAGTATCTGTTTTCTTTCCATTTCATGTGTACCCTGAGAATTCTGAGTGTACCAAATGCTTTCCGACTTCAGCAAAGTTTTTCAGAGTCATACAAGTTACAGTAAATCCCAATGATGTATTTAAATTAGAAAGAACCAACATAATACATATATTTTGTTCTCTGGTTGCATTTCTTGGGAAGGTGTAAACCAAGAAGTACTATGAGCTATAGTAGGACTTAAGCTTCCTCTGAAAATATGGGATACGAAAAAAAGTGCTCATTTACTAGAGAAGCAGACGCCAGATGCCTTGGTGGCTCCCAGTGGTACCCGACTTCTGCTACCACAGTTTCCCAGTATTAGCATGCTGCCTTGTTTGAGTTCACTTGAGTTGATGTTTAATCTTTTTCTTGTAGAGTTTCTTTGTTTGATTGGTTGATAGTTTTGTGTGTGTGTGTGTATGTGTGTGTGTGTGTGTGCAAAAGATGAATATAAATTAGTCTCTGGAAAAATAGTAAATCCTTCAAAATACAAGGAGGTATATAAGACGTGATAAAAACTATAATGTATATCCAAATGGAGGCACTAGTACCAATGGCTACAAAATTCCAAGGGGTAACAGCACAGCATTCAGAAATAAAATACTAACATAATATTTTTGAAGCAAGGATGAGTGATATAGATATAGATACAAATATAGATATATAGATCGTCCCACAAATCCTCATAACCTCAAAGGTGGGGATTTTGAAAAGTTTTTGGTTGCTGCAGTCTCCTGGCTGACTTGCTGTGAGAGGTTGGGGTCTGGTGGGAAGATCCAGGTCACTGGGAGCATGGCTGGAAGCATTTATCTCCCCTGCTTACTTCTCCCTTCTTCCTCTGCTTTCCTGCCACCCTGCCACTAGCAGCTCTCCTCAGATCTCCCTCCTCATGCTCCTGAGCCGTGCCATCATGCCTTGGAGCTGGTCCACTATGAACTGAAATCTCTACAAACTGTGAGCCAAATAAACCTCTCCTCCTTCAAATTGTGGGAGTTAGGTATCATGACTCAGTGATGAAGATATAACCAAGACAAGGAGCACAATAATCTGTGAAGAAGACCGTGTGTTAATGTCACATATCTTCCAGAAAGAACTTTTAACTATTCATCAAGGACAGTGTAGAGAGGTCTGGTGATGCAAGTTCATTTAGCTGGATGTGGTTTGAGGTACCTCAAAGATGCTGTGATTTAACTTCTATAAAATTAATGCAAACAGAATCACGAACTAGATGAATATCAATTAAAAGAAAGTAAATGAACTTATCTCCTCATCAAACTTAATGTCTGAAAGCTTAGCTGACTAGAATATATTGTGTAGTTGGGAAAACTTGACGCCCAGGAGCTGCAGGAAGCATCTTGACATTACCCTTTCCCCAGTGAGACCATTCATCAATGTTATAATTCACATCTCTGTAATATTATTCACCTATCAACAAGTTATTGCAATTATAGTGAGTTTTAATAAAAAATACTAGAAACATGTGTAATCATTATATGCTGATTCTCTCTAGGGACAAAATTTAGAGATTTTAAAACACAGGAGAAAATACTGTCTGTTCTGTGAATAGCCAGATAGGAACATCACATCCAGTAATATTGTCATGGTTGTTTTACTCCCTTAAGGCTAATGTAAGAAGAAATGGTATAAAAAGGGGGAATTTGTGAAACACAGAAAAATATTGATCACAGTTGTGGAGGAAGGGAAGTACACAATCAAAGCACAAGCCAATTTGTTGTCCAGTGTGGACTGTTTAACTGCTTCATATTTGGGGACAAAAGGCTGTTTCTTAATTTTGGAATAGACAAACGAACCCCTCAGACCCTTTTTGTGAGTAAGTGTACCATATTCATTAGATTAAAATACTAACACATTCACGAGAGCAGGGCACTGATTATCTCTTAAAGGTCTTACGTGCTCCCACTTCTTAATAACGGGATTAAATTTCAACCTGATTTTTAGAGGGGAAAAACCCTATTTAAATAGAGTTTTTACCCCTTAAAAACATGACTTCCTCATATGTAAAATGTAAGCCTTCCATCCAAGTGATCCCAGAGTATGTACTCATTCTAGCATTAGCTCAAACATTCAAAATTTCATGCAGGTCTTTAGGCAAATTTTATACTGGTGAGCTTGTGAAATCAAAATAAGCTATCTCCATCGTATCAGGTGGACAGTTACAGGATATACATTCTCACTCCAAAGGGGAGAAAAAGGCAACTTCAGAAACATAGCCAAGTTGAAATCTATATGAAACCCAGAAGGGGAAGCATTAAAGTTTAAAGACTCAGGTCTGACATCCTGTGCGCACGTGGATAGAGACCGGGGTCCTCAAGGTCTTGAGCATCTCTATCCTTATGACTTTGTTAAATTTAGCCCATGCTTCAGATCGTTTGTGTTGGAGATTCATGACATTAACTCTTCCAACCTAGCATTGCATGCTGGTAGCTGTATTGTTTTGAGGTCTCAGTGGGGATCTTGTACCTATAGCTTTAGAAATGCCCAGTGGACATTTCTTCCTGTAACTTTACCCTTGAAGTAATCTTCTGTCTGGCTACGTAGGTTCTAATTTAAAATCTCACTAGAAGTTGTTATGAACCCATCCTTTTGCAACCCATATCTCCACAGAGCTAGAACCACATGTGCCACAGCACAAGTGCCAAAGTGTGTCACTTGCTGCCTTTGCAGCGATAATATGAATTACAGATATGCATATTTGAGCCATGACTGAAACAGATACTGGTTACTGTGCTAGGACAGGGGTAGCAGAGACCTTTTATGGCCCCAGGCATTAATCCTATGGGTAGCACTCTAGACTCATATCCTGAAATAAAGTTTCCTTCCTAGGACTTGGGACTGTGATGGGAGATATAGCCTTGCAGATTTCTGAGAAAACCAAAAGTGATTTTTCCCATTGTGCTGATGCACAGCACCTGCTTGATTTTTATTCGTGTTAATCTCTTTAGTAAGCAGGCACTGGTCTGCATCCCTGGTTTTGTCTTCAATATTTCCCAGTCTGTGCTGCAAAGTTTCCAAATCTTTCTGCTCTATTTCCTTTGGCTCTTGTTTCACATTGAAAGCAGCCAAAAGTATCCACACAGCATATTTATTGTGATTGTGAAATTGCTTTTGCCAAATATATTAGTTTTTTTTTAACTTTCCAGTTCTATTTTTACCAAAGCCTTAAAGGGATAGACAGTTTAGTCAAGTAGGTTGTTCATAAAGTGGTGGAGTCTAATCCTAGCTTCCAATAAAATACTCATTTCCATTTAACATCTTATTAGCATGGTCTTTAATGTGCATACTAGCATTAACATTGTGGTCAGGACCAATAGTTGATTTCTGTGGAGTTCTAGCTCTTTCCTAGTATGCTCATCCTCTGAGTCTAATGAAAATTGCTCGTAGGTCTCATTGAAAACAATGTAAACCTTTTCTAGTCTATTACTGAGAACTCTTCCAACCCTGCTTACTACCCAGTTTAAAAATTACTTCTATATTTTCTGTTATGGTTATAGCAAAAACCTTACTTCTGGTACCAAATTTATGTCTCACTTAATTTTTTATTTTTAATATTACACTGGGTAATTATAGAGAAAAGAAGGTTATTTTGGTTCAAAGTTATGATTCAAGGTTGAAAGAATACATTTAATGAAAACTGGATACTGACTACTGACTGAGTCACAAGATGCCACAGAACTTCTAGGAGCATGTGAGAGACCTGTCTGAACCCACCTTTATTTCATACCTGTTCAAAAATTAATCTATTAATCCATATGAACACTTTTTGAGTATAGGCTGTTACCATCAATGGTTATTTCAGTGTAGCAATGCTGCCTAGCCACAAAAATTAATAGTCTCATCCCATATTTAGTGCTAAATTTATGGATTTATTTTTGGTCTAAAGAAAAATGTTGTTTTCAGCTGGAATTTCACTTAAGGAACCTCACGTTTTCCTAATAACCCATCCTTTTTTTCTTGCTTTATCTATTCATGATAAGAAAACTCTCCTAAACTAAATCCTGAGAAATGTTATGTTCTATGCAAGCCACGCTTTGTAAAAAATGCATTTCTTATGAAAAACACTTTCTACCAACAGTAAAAAAAAAAAAATCCTTCTTTTACTTAATTCTTTGTATTTGCTATGGCAACTTAAATTCAATATCTAATGTGAACATGGGATTATTTGTTTTTCACTACTGACTTTTTTTTCAGTGCATTCTTCGTTACTTTCTTTTCAAGAAATGAGAAACATGAAACTTAGCTACAACAAGCCCTAACAACTCATCAACTGCCAATTCTCACTTATCCTGTTTTGTTGATTTAATGCATTGGAAACAAGGTGGTTTTAATAGAACTTGTTTTGCTTTCTATATAACCCAAAATATCATGATAAATCTTTGTTTTATTGTGTATTTATTTATTTATTTATTTTTTGGTATCAGGAATCGAACTCAGAAATTCTCAGTTGCCAAGCAGGCGCCATGCCACTGAGCTACATCCTGGGCCTTGGTCTTTTTACTTCTTATGTTATGTTTTGTTTTCCAAAAGCTCAAGATTGGAGCTTACCAAAGAAAAGTAGCAACTCAAAATGCAGAACTCAATTTGATAGTAAAGTTGTTAGGAACTGTTTAAATTGGGAACTACATAAGTTTCCTTAAATTTTTATAATAACATTATGTTGCAAAAGCTACCAATTTTTCTTAAATTATAATAATTATGCACTACTCTGAAAAAAATCTAACAAGCTATCTGGTTTCACTAAATAAGACCATAGTGGAAAATGACAGCAAGAATTTTTTTCTGTTTGTTTAGAATTCATTTTAAATTGTTCTGATTAGTATTTAGTAGACTTTAAAATACAGTAAAATTATTGAATTATTTTCAGAATTGAAGTTTAGAAAAAGACAAAAGCAAAACAATAAGAAGGCACTACAATCTACATATTTGACAGAAGAATTTTCCATTTATTTTAAAATCTACAGTGAATTTTGGAAATAGAGCAAGGATTAAATGATGTTGAGGGATAAAATTGCTAGGATTGAGGTTTACATATATTGAGTACAATTTATTGACAGAATGTAAACAATATAAAAGATAGTCAATAGAATGATTTTATTTAGATAATCCAATAGTCTCTTTTATATAAAAGTGGAGGTTTTGATTCCAGTACCATGCTGATTTTATCACAGTAGCTTTGTAGTATAGTTTCAAAGCCACTGTGATAAAATAAGCATGGTAAACAGACCTGAAGATCAATGGAATAGATTAGAAGATACAGCCACAACTACAAACACTCTTAGTCACCTCATCTTTGACAAAGGGGCCAAACATGTACATTGGAAGAAAGATAGCCTCTTTAACAAATGGTGCTGGAGAAACTGGCTTTCTATATACCGTAAAATAAAACTAGATCCATATCTATCATCATGCTAAAATAAAGTCAAAATGGATCAAAATCTGAATATAAAAACAGAGACACTAAACTTACTAGAAGACAGAGTAGGTAAAAATCTTGATGACATAGGAATAGGCAGAGAGTTCATGAACAAAAATGAAATTGCATGGGAAACACTTTCCATAATCAACAACTGGGATCTCATCTTACTAAAAAGTTTTTGCATGTCAAAGGAAATCTCCAACAGAGTGAAAAGAAAACCCACCAACTGGGAAAATATCTTAGCCAATTGTCCATCAGACAAAGGACTTCTATCTAAAACATATAAAGAATTAAAAAAAATCAGGCCCCTAAAATTCAAGGATCCAATCCAACATTGGGCATCTGAGATGAATACACACTTCTCAGAGAAAGAAATGCAAATGGCAAATAAATATATGAAAAAATGTTCAACATCAATGGTCATCGGGAAATGCAAATTAAAACAATGCTGAGATTCCATGTCACTCCAGAAAGAATGGCCAAGATTAAAAAATCAAGCAACAACAAATGCTGGAGGGACTCTGGGGAAAAAGGAACTCTTCTCCACAGTTGGTGGGAATGTAGACTGGTGCAACCACTGTGGAAATCAGTGTGGAGATTCCTCAAGAAGCTAGGATTAGAGATCCCATTCAACCCAGCTATCCCATTTCTGGGCATTTTCCCAGAAGAATTGAAAACATCATACCACAGTGATATCTGTGCACCCATGTTTATAGCAACCCAATTTGTGATAGCCAGATCTTGGAAATGACCCAAGTGCCCATCAATCAAAGACTGTATAAAAAAGGAGTGGTATTTTTATACAACGGAGTACTACTCAGCTATTAAAAGGGATTGCATTGAGACTTTTATAAGTAAATGGTCACAACTTGAGACCATACTCACAAGTGAGGTAAATCAAACCCACATGTGTAAATACCATATTGTCTGCCTAGTGTAAGAAGCAGAAAAAGTATATACGATCCAAAATCTATAATAAATACCAGGTAAGGGTAAAAAATAGCTCGAAGAGTAAAAGTAATTGAGAAGGGAAAAGGGGGAAAGAGGGAAGGGAAAAGGAAAAGTTACAAATCTGTATATTTGTATATGTAAGATAACTAAAATGAACACACTGCTGAATGTATTCATTATTGAGAAAGAACAATTAATACTCATATGATTAGATCAATTTTACATGTTTATATCTGTTAATGTAAACAACCATTTTGAAGATAACGATAGGCAATATTGCAGCCATTGTCAAGTTTCTATCCTGTTTTGTAAACCTGTACTCTTACTGTTGTGCATTTACTCTAGTCATTTGTCTCTTTTGCTTTTTGTCTTTCTTATATGTGTCTTTTTTTCCTCTTAAATAAAAAAACTGGACTTTTTATTATAACATTTGACGTTTATTGCAGAATACTGGAATGCGAAAAAAATCATAAATTATAAGAATAAATTAAAATTCTCTGAGTAAGAAATTCATTTGAAAATCTAATATCAACTGTCTTTTTCATATTCAGAAAAATGTACACATATAAAATGATCATTGCTCTCTTCATACAATGCATGGAGATTCATTTATGCAACTTTGTTAGTTCCTAATCTCAGGTTCAATTTTACTCCTGTGGTACGAATCCAGTATGTATTACTAAAAAAAGAAAGATTGTGTTTTTATAGATAATTTAATGTAGTATATTTGGACAATTCTCCAGGTTAGTAAGGATGCTTCTTCAGTAATCACAAATGTAGAAATAAATTTTCAAAACTTCCAAATTTATACTGAAATATTTAGACACTTTGATATTGGCTTCAATATTTATATTCAAAAGACCTACATGGGAAGAGGGGAGAAGAATGGAAGAGAAAGTTATGATAGAAAGAATTAAGATGATATGTATATGTAATGACCTTCTTCAAAGAAGATATTATGTACTACATATATGCACTTATAAACTAAAGTAAAAAATAAAAAGACCTAAAAAAAGGAGGAAGTAGTCTATTAAATCTAACATTCTGGAGTCAACTAAACCATAAAAGTGTAGGAGGGGTCTGACATTCAAGAAGCGTGTCTTGTATATGTTTTGCAGTGTAAACTATAAAGTCTTGTGAGTTAAATGCATTTTAGTTAATTTCTTTCCAAGTATTCCCTAGCCAGCCATTCAATTTCAATTCATTACATGAATTTGGCCTAATAAGAGAATATATGTAAAACTTGTAATTCTTCAATGCTAATGAAATCTTCTTCACCAAAAATTCTTTACTGATTACAGGTACGAAGAGATAGAGTGTTTCTGTATCATTAATGTTTTCAACTTTACTTTTTAACTTCTGAAAGTAAACAGTCAGCACATCTCATAAAGTGGAGAGAGATAACTTTTTTTTTAATTTCCACAGTCTTTTTATTTGAATTGAGGCCATTCTTATCTAAGAGTAGATCCAACCTGTCAAGTAAATAATCAAAATCCACTCCAAGAAACATAGATGTATGTTTCTTGAATATTTCTGTAATATTTAGCTCACATTTTGCGTATTTACTTTTTATATCAGCTACACTTCGGTATCCTATTCTTACCCTCTCTGAAGTAACTGAACAAAGAGGAAAATAGTAGGTATTTTTCACTTTGTTTTATTGAGAGGAGATAGTTAACAGTATGCAAAAGATAAGTAGTTATGTCATTTTGCATTTAGTGCCATCTTGCATGCAGCTGTGAACAATTGTAACCATGCCAAATAGTTTGTTGAGTTATCATTCCAGAATGAGTTTATTAGCCAGCACATATTTAGTAACACAAATCTTGAAATTAGCAGCAAAATCACATGGAGGCCACTGGAAGCATTTAACTCAGAAAGATAACACACTAATTTAAAAACTCCCATTTTGGAAACCAGAGGAACACACTATCATAAAGAATCTGTGTAAAACACAAAGTAGTTAGGAAATGCAAGTTGAGGTTTATGTAAATGATTAAATATAAATGATTACCGATGAAAATAAGAAAAATTCTCATTTGTAGTTATTTATTTTATTTGCTGAAACCAGTACCAGTGATTTTGATTTTGATTTTGTTATAAAGGTAAACAACAAGAGTGTGGATTTGTTACTAAATTATTATTAGGAAACAATAATAATGAAGCTGTGTCTTGGCAAAGCAGAGTTTCAATATTAATTAATGTCATTTTTATTGAAATGCCATAATATATTAGATATATTTTTAGAAATCATGTATAAGCCTACTGCAAATTGTCTTTCTATGTGTGAAAGGGTGCTGAATGGAAAGATCTATGTTTAATCTCATTCGACAATGTCAGAGAGTAAAAACTAGAAATGCATCATTGGTAAATTTCATTACATCCACATACATATTTTATTTATTTTTTAATTCATTCAAAGGCAATTAAAATAAATTGGAGCAGTTTTAGGCCACTTGAAACTAATTCGTTGTCATAGGCACTTGACTTGGGATTCAGTCAGGAAAACAAGTCACTGTGGATACATCTATTACAAGGACTTCAGCCAGACTCTCAGGGAATTTCTTGCCAAGAAACCCAACATCCAGCACTTCAAGTGGAGAGTAATTCCCAGAGACTACACAGCTTCTCCCTGGTTCCCTCGCACGCCCTTCACCACAGCAACATACAGCACAGTAGCTGTGATTCTCAGAAGCTCACCAGCATGCTTACAATTGTTCTTCATGACTCTAATTTCCCAAAATCTAAAACAATCAACTTTTGTTTTCTAAACTCAGTAGAGCATAAATGTGACCAAAACTGAGTCCTAGATGCAAAATCTGTTGTATTCTAATAAGAATCTATACATGTACATTAAGTGGATTTTTAGGTTGAATATTTGAGTTTTTGCTGTAGAAATGTCTAAGTATTTGGTTGGTTTGTATGGTATTAACTTTCTCAAATCATAAAAACTCCAAATTGTGAAACATTTTAGGTGTGAGTTCTGAAATGCAATTGTGGACTCATATTTTATTCTCATATCTGTTAAGTTGCATTATATTGATTTGGTGTTTTCATCATCAAAATAACCTCTCTGATCATTGCTTTATACTCTAATTTAACATTTACCTTGAATTTAAAAATGTAACCTGCCGTGGAATAAAAATAAGAGTACCTAAATTCTATTTTAATGTTATGATCTAACTACCATTCTTAGACTATCTGGGGAAAAATACTGAATGTCAGTTTAACTGAACTGTACATGAGAAAACAATTAAATTTGCTGTGTGGAGTTAGTCTAATGATTCTGACCTTAATGGATGTTATTATTATTTAGCATAAGTAAAAATCAATGAACATAACCCTATTTAATATGCCTTTCCTAAGAATTAATGAATACATCTCATGCATACCACTTCAGTTGCCAATGTGGTCGTTTTCTTTTTAATGCAAGAAGTTTAATTGTTAAACATGGCCATAACTTCTTTTAGTTTTCTAGCACAATGAAATACACATGAAATTTGTAGTATGTTAGTATAATAAAAAATTCTTGCTTTTGACCCTATCTTTTAGCAGTTTAATATGGAATAGTTGCATGTATTTATTTTGTAAAATCATCATCATTATTATTAAGGTCTGTCATTAAACGTGGAAATACATAGAGAATTGCAACCAATGGATATTTTTAAACATTTTACCTGCTGCAGCAATGATTTGAGATGATGGAGGCAAAAATGCAATGCAAATTTAATTTCTTCATTGTTGAAAAGAAGATAAATGCCCCAACCAGAAGTCCAAACTCTGAAAATCATAATTTTGTATGAAAGTACTTAGATTCAGGAATTGTTTGTTACAACAGAATAGTTCACCTTAATTGTATCTGTGTCTTTCTGTAGATTTGTATTCACTGATGGAATAACCAGTATATGAACCATGTATAGACTACAATTAGTGAACAATGAGACACAATTATCAATTTTCTGAAATGCTTGGTCATTTAAAATTTTACTTATGTCATATTTGTCGTTATGAGGGACTTAGGTTTTATGTAAAAACTGGGACATTTTTCTCCTTATACCTCTTGGGCAAAAGAATCATGCTTTATATAATATCTGTAATTGATCAGTTGTCTTAATTAAAATGGACTTTGTAGCTTTACATGGACAATAGTAACTATGAACTTGGAAATTATTCTTTACATTAATAAGTGTTTTGTAGACTGCACAAACGAAACAATGAGAATCTATTATCTCCTATTGACATAAAAATGTAAGTGAAAAATTATCTTTGATAAGAGATGTTAAGGGCCTCACATTTTTTACTTTAATCCTACAATCTCTTTCTTATATTTTAATATGAAAAGTAGACATCTTATATCTGCACTGCACAAGCCTAGTCATGAACAAAACAGAGTTATGTAGATAAAATATGTCTCATGTAGTAAGCAATTAATGATGTCAAAATACAGTGTTGTTTATCCGAGGAACACTTAGAAGTCTTCTCATTCAACATTCCAATCAATGCAAAAATCTCTTCTACTATTATTTTTAAAATTTAAACACCAAAACTGTTAAAGGAATTGTTTTTCTTTATAATCAGATTGAGTCATCAGTTAAGTCTTTTTTTACCACAGAGACAAAAATAGCACAAAATTTCTAATACTCAAAAACGCTGTGACTTCACTTGGTCTTTTCTTGATCAGTGCAGATATATTATATTGAATTGTTCAACGAAGTAGATTCTAAATTCAGATGGAAAAAAGTTCAAACCCTGCCTCAGAAAACTGAGCCCACAAGTTTCATATAAATTACATCGTGCTAATAACATGATCTGACTTAATTATTGGACTAGTTTAAGGATAGAAACAAAAAAATAACTGTGCAGACTAAGTCCTAACATGATGCACAGTAGGTCCTAATAAATGTTAACATTATTTTTAATCAATCTTAATTTTATAGTATCTGACATGTTATGATCTCCAGATACTATTTTCAAATGAAATTTTTTATGACATATAAGCTGACTGATAGTGATTTCCTTTACTCTGAGGATGGAATTTCCATATTGGTTCCAATTGTTGGAGTTGTAAGCTTAGTGCAGTGCTGTTGACATAAAACAGAACACTGAGCTCAGAGACTGAGCATGTATAATAGAGAAAACCAATCTCTTATTAATTTATCAAAATTTTCCATTTAATTTTGCTGCTTAAAATACATGAACAGTATGTACTAAGTGTTGTTAAAAGGAAGTTTAAAGAGCTTTTGCTCTTCAAGAGTTTGTAATTTAATTTGGGTATGTTTCCCAAGTAGAACACAGAGTAATTCCAATGATTTGAACTTGATTTATGAAAAAAGCTAGCGCAGCAGACTAGTGTGAAAGAGTGACCTTCCTCTAAATCATGCTGCTCAACCTGACAACCAGAAAGAAAAATTAAAATTTGAACCTGTTTTCACAGTGTGCCTCATGAACACAAATCAAAAATCATAATGAAAAGAAATGATGGACTTAACTAAATTAAGACTTTTAATTTATATAATATTATTAAGAGAATGATAAGCAGTCTCGAAAGAGTGCAAATACATGCAATGATGACAACCAAAAAAATGTTTCAAGAACTCTAGCAAGTCAGTGAGAAAACAACAGAATTTAATTAAAGTAAAAGTTGGCCTACAGATACTAAAACTTCATAAATTTGAAGAGTCATATGATCAGTTCATATTTGAGAAAATGTCATCCTCATTGTCAGTCACCATAAGATACAAAACATGCTCCAAAAATTGACAATATCAAAATTTTTTAAATAAATTGTGTTTCCTTCAAAATCATTATGTTGAAGCCTCCTGAAACTCAAAGTGCCTGTACCCAGCTATGAAACTTTCAAGAGGTAATTAAATTTGTAATAGATCATAATAAGTGAGGCCTTAATCCAATAGGAATGGTGTCTTTATAGGAACTAGAGACTTCAGAGAAGGATATTCTCCATAGAATGGCCAGGTGAGGACACAGCAAGAAAATAACTGGAAACCAAGGAAAGGAAATCAAGAGGAACCAAACTGATCAGCTCCTTGACGTGGGACTTACAGTTTCCAGAATCTGAAAATGAACAGATAGGTAGACAGACAGATACATTCATTCATTCATTCATCCATTCACTCTTTTATTCATTGTTTGTAGTATACTTTATATAAATGCAAAATTAGCAAAGTACAGATGTATAAAAGAGATTGTAATTTAATTGCAATTTAATATAGGATATGGAGTTTATTTCATAAACACAATAATCAGATGAAGACAGATTGAAAATTGAAGACTGCTAATGAGCATTCACACACATTGATTACCAAAAGTAAAACATAAAAGAAGAATTTAAAATTTTCGATTCAAGACGAAAGGAAGAGTTGAGATGCAAAGGGACATATAAGGTTTCAGGCATGCTAACAACATTGCATTTCTTCTCTAGGGATACTGTTATTCAAGAATTGAATATTCCATGATTTTTTCAAGGTTAATTTATATTTTGTATACATTTTGAAGTAGATTCCATGTTTCTTAACTTTGAAAAATAACATAAATTTGTACATATTTATTCAAGTAAAGATAATTTCAGGTTTATTAGTCAACAAATTCTCATTCAATTTTTTCTTTCAGGACTTACAAGTCTCAAAATAATTTTATCTGTCACATAATAAGGATTTATCAATATCTTTTTGGTGAAAACTCATTTCTTGATATCATCCACAGTATATTAATCATATATTTCATTATAACATTGTCCAAATCTCAGAACTGTTGGAATTCATAGATTTATAATCTATTTTCTTCAAATGATCATATCCTGGAACTTATTATGTGTCCCATAAATTCATAAAGGGGTGATTAGAAGTCAGACATATGGTCCTGAATTCAGGTGCATCAAGATTTTACATATGAGAGGTTTCTGAAAGTTCTAGAATTGCCACTAAAAATGTTTCAACTGAGCTTTAGCAAAAGACTTAAAAAAATCATGAAATCAAACCTGTTATGAGAAATCATCTCCAAGAAACTCCATAAGGGTTCAGAATCACTGCTCAAGAGAATTCTTTAGTAACTAACTCTTCTCAGGGCTTGAAAATAGTGCCTGCCTTTTTAAAAAATAATGATTTGCCTTCAGTTGTTAAACAAAGACTTTCTCTTCCTTGCACTAGTTAATCTCTAATGAAACAGTGGCGTATTTAATGTTGGATTCCCTTAGTAAGACAAGATAATTTCTAAGTACAGAGAAAAACGTTTTCAATATGAGTGTTCGTATTTTTTGGAAAGAGAATTTGATTTCATTACCTTAAATAGGTTACTCCCAATGAAAGAACTTACACAGATCTATTTTCATGCTGGTAAATGTGAGAAGTTCAGCTTTTGAAGCTCTAGCTTCAAATTCAGTGGGAGAGTATAAGTATTCTCATTTTCGTTATTCACATCAAAACAAATGTTCTATCTAGGATTCAACACTCACAGAAACCTTTCCACACTAGTAACTGTAATAAATTTTGCTGGCTTCCAACCTGCCCATATCTATATGTGCTTCTTTATACAAGGCATTTCATCACTCTTGATTCCTTTCTTTATCTTTAATAAGATATATTTTGATGATTGCTAACATGTTGTCTAGAGCAGTGAGTTGGAATCCAGCATGCAATGTAATTCATAAAGAACTTGTGTCCATTCTATGAATTAAACGTGGTTCAGTTATTGTAAGTGGATATGGTCAAATAGCACATGTTTTTTCATTGGCTCATATTATAGAAATTTATTGCATTATTTATCCCTTTCTTTCAATAAATAATGTTTTTCTTATTGCAAGACTCGTACAGTTTTAGGGTAGTAAATTCTGACCCATGAATTCCAACAAGGAGGGAGTTGGGACAAAATTACCAATGTATTTCATAATGCCACCTGATGAGTTTCGTTTCATTTCGTTCCTTTTCTTTTTCTTTTTTTCTTTTTTGTTTTTTGATCCTGCACAGAGCAAGCCTATCATGAAACCACCCAGTCACAAGATTGTTGAAGACAGAGTGAAGAAGATAGTCTTTCTCTGACTTAGTAAGCATGAATACAGAAACATGAACCACTGGATTTAATAAAACAATTTTATGTGTCTGCAGGAAAGTGGAGTAGAAGAAAAATTAGTAATTTTTAGTAGCATTGTTGAGTCATTTTTTCACAACTTTTCTGAAGTCAACATATATGTTTTGTTCTTTATGTCTGCTCACATTTTTTTGTATTTACAAATAAAAACAACAATTCAGTTAATATTTTGATTTTTCTTGAGACTAAATTTTACATCTCTGTGAAACTATATAAAGCTTCCTTGAATCTTTCTTTTAATCAATACATAGGGTCATATTCAACAAAATCTGTAGTTAAGTTTTCTCTTACTTTTGCACCACCTTGATGTTTTCCACTTCTAAAAGTTAAGGTTTAGAATTTAATTTCCATTAGGTGACAAAGGCATTTTTGCTTCATAATTTTTTAGCTCAATATTTTTCTTCATTGATTGTTTTTCTGTTTGCAAATATAACCACATGACACAGCATTTACAATGGAAATCCACATGGAAAGTTATTTAGTCTGTGGGTTCTTGTAGTACTGAATTGAAAAATAAATGTGCAGAAGATAGATTTCTAGGATTGAAAATGAAGAAGAATATTGGATAACATAAGGAGAATAGAAGAGGACAGGAAAATACATGCACAATTGAACAACTTTTAAAATGTTTAAAATAATTGTATGTACATTCACAAATAAATGACATGGAAATATAAATATTATTAAGTTTATTTATTATTAAACATGTGTAATATTAACATGATTATTCTTTTTGAGAATTAGTTAATTTAGTCTGTTAAACCTGAATATGTGGAAAATATTAAAATATTTCTTTACTCATGACAAAATGTCTAGAAAAAATATGATACACTCAGTATTTAACACGAATTCAAAAACGTCAGAGATATCAAAAAATATTTTGTGTAATTTGTTAGATAAGAAATGTATTCTAGTGGATTATTAGTAAAGAAAAATGAAGAGGAAAATTTGAAGGTGTTGAATTAAGGATGTCTACTAAAAGGGTCATCCACAAAAAATAAACACAGTTGAAATGTGAGTTTCTTTCTTTTCTTCAAAATCAAGAAACTTTGCTGGTTATATCAACTAAACATAAAGCAATATGTAGTTATGGGTTTCCCAGTATAGCATCTATTTTTTGCACTGCTCAATTATATTAGGTATCTGATGACAGCTTGTCAACCTCTTTCTGAAATGTTGCGCTCAGCCAGTAGTCACTTTAATGCAAGCTGGTTAATGATCATCACTCAGGTTTATATATGAGGACTAATTGGCAGAATATTTATTTTGGATATTCACATTATGGTAACTTTTGCATAAATCCAGCATATGCACTTACAGCCAAGTTGATTAATGACTTTTATTTTTCGGTACCAAGGATCGAACTCAAGACCTGGTGCTTGCTAATCAGGTACTGGTTTCCCTGAGCTAAATCCCCAGCACAATTAATGACTTCTGACGCCTGGAGCGAAGGTTGTTCTGTTTGGAGAAAGCTACGGGAATTGCAAGCAATTGTGTACAAACTTCACACTGCACTGATCATGCCATGTGAACTGAGCTTATTCCCTTTGCCTACCATTGTGTGCAGCTCAAAAACTAGAAAACTTTTGAGGCAGGCATTCAGCAATGTCACCACTGTAGCCAATAAGAATCACCTAATCCTCTGAAAATTATCATTTTCGATCTGGTTTGTCTTCAGAATTTATTACCACGTAGTAATATACTGTCTAAAGTCCATGCTTTGTCTCTCCAATTAAAGAAATGTAGAATGCACATTTAAAAATGCAAGTCCCTTTAAAGGAATATCTTCCAAGCATTTAATGAAGGAGGTAAAGAAGAAGTCTTTTTTCATGGACAAGTCCTTCTCCAGGAATTGGCTGCAAAATAGAACATTAAAAATGCAAAATCTAATGTCCATTATTTAGCTCAGGGTCTGGTACATCTAAATAATTTAATAAACATTTTTAATTGAGTAAATGGGCGAATGAGAATTAATTGATCTAGGCTTATCTTACATGACTCTCATTTTATAGTGTCTTAACACATGCTTAACTGTTAGGATTTTAAGGTTTGAATACAAAGTGATTTGAGACACACAAGTATCATGGCCCTCAACTATATTTTCCTTTAGATTAATCATCTGTGATTCTTTACTGATCACAATTTTAAGATTTTTTATTTCAATTGAAAAAGTGCATGGTAACTAAGTAGGTTTTAACTCTAGCCCTTAACATTCTTTTATAAGGAAGAGACCATCTTCCCTTTGTTAGTATAGTCACATCATAATTTTTATGGATTTAGAATTTATTATGGCCTTCATTTATTTAGATGCTTGGTCACCAATGATTTTAATGAAAGTTTCATTTTTTTAATCCAAGTAGATACAAAATATGGTAGCATTGCCTGAAATAATTTTTTTTTTTATCTGTTTGTTCTTTTGCTTTAGGGACAGGGTCTCAGTAAGTATTTCAGGTTGGCCTTTAGCTCACTGTGTAACTCAAATTCGCTTCCACCACTCTTGCATCTTCTGTCCCAGACTCCCAAGTGCTTGGACCACAGGTATGTGCAAACCTGTCTTGGAAGAGTAATTTTTTTCTATATGCCAACTTTGTGAAACCCAGTTCTACCACACTTTTATATTTTTCCAACGCTTGTATAAGTAACTTGGTTCACTTCAAGCTTTATGAAATCACTTAGCTAATCCTCAGTACATTTCCATATTCTGTCCACTGCTTGGTAAAATTATTAGTTCCAATAAAATTAGTAGCACTTATATCCACTACAAGAAAAATGTATATGTGACAAACATAATTACATGAGAATATACTAGGGTTATTTGCACAATTGAGAATATAGATGTCTTATTGCTAAATTTTGGGCTAAATTTGAGTGGAAATGAGGGAGGAAAATACTGGAAGATTCTGTGATTTAAAGGGCATTGTAAGAAGCAGTTTACAAACTTCAAATGTGCATAAACCCCTTTACACTCAAAACTATTACGTGGCATATTGTGGCATTTTGTTGCAGTTCTGTTCTATTTTATTGTTTCCTTATAAACAATATTAGCTCAAACTAAGCTAACATCCACAGCATATCCTCCATGAAGCTCATTACAAAGCTTTCTGAAGAGGTATCATTTTCACATCAATAACGGTTGAGCTGTCAAATTAGTTGTCGTAGATAACTCAGACGATAGAGCATCTGAATTCCAAATCTAATGTTCTTCTCATTACAAAATCTCCTTCAAGTCTTACGCCAAGAAAATAAAATGGATGTTAATTTCCAACTACACTAGTGCTTATTCCAGGACACGTTTGTGTCTTCTGAGCAAATATGTGAAGTTACGGATCAAAACATCTTCACAGTACCTTGTGTGAAGGGAGCCATCATCAGCACACTGGCATAACAGCAGAATAATGTACTCTAAGTAAGTAAAAAATTGTCAGAGAAAAAGAGAACTTTACAATGTAAGTCTAAGGGGAAAACATTGACATCCATTAAGTATAGCAGCAAATCTTATACAAAAATAAACACACGCATTACCATTATCCCAAATCCAAACTAACACCCTGTCTGTATGCAGAAATGTGCTGCTTCTGCAACATTGCTGTTTCATTCAATTTAATCAGACTGGTGCTTCTGCCACAAATGATTAATCTTAAACCTACCCCAAAAACCCGGATCATTATCACAGAAGGACAGCTTGACATTTAAAAGTGGGTTAAAATGGATATTTTAAAACAAATGTTACTAAAGTGAAATCAAGAGTTTACTGAACATTACCACACTGCTGTTCTTCTTAATAAAATATGAATTTGAATGGTTATCGTATTAATTGACACACACAAAACACAAAACATCCTGAATAAACTACAACATATCACCTGTGGGCTTTTGCTTTCGATAAATACAGTGGTACCTAGGTTCACGAATTGAATTCCCTCCAGGATTCTGGGGAAGACGGCTGTCACTGGTGCTCATAAGGGAAAGATGGCTGTGGTCATGTTCATCACCCTATGTGGAGCTTGCAAGGGAAGCAAAATTCTGCCAAATGCTTCTGCCTGTGAATTAAACTTTTTGTGAACAGAAATGTTTGTGAACAAAGGTGCCACAATCAGTCAATCAATCAATCAATCAATCAATAGAAAGTGGTGTTTTGCTGGGTAAACTGATGGATTGGTATATTTTGGTGAGTACATTCATTCCCATGGTAACTGAATAACATTTTCCAAAATATCAATGGATATACTCTTTCTTTTACATGTATAAGATTGCTGCACCCTTACTTTTGTGATGACACAAATTACTGTTAAAAACGCTGAACATCAATAATTTATATATTGTCCAAGAAAGAAGGAATATGTATGTATGATCTGGAAATATGTTTGGTCATAACTAGTAAATCAAAGGATAATCAAATTCTATGGTCTGGAAATTCTCCCTGTTGTCATATTCTAGAACATTGTACTAGCTAAGATGTACATGCCTGTACTTTGCTGCATGGCTTGAAATAACCTGACTGCAAGAGAATAGAAAATAATATTATGCATACATAAAAATTGGGAAGACATTACACAAAGGGATGAATTGGGACTATAGTTGACAACCTACATAATTACTAGAAATATAGTTTTGAAAAGCATATTATCCTCCATGGACTCAGGCATTTGCAAGAAAAATTTAGTGACATGTTGGAAATGAAAAGCACTTGTGTATTTACATCTTTCACGAGGATTACCAATTTCAGGAAAGATTACATAATGACATTATTTGTACCCGCACTTCGGCTTTCTAAACTTCTTTCATCCTAATATCACTTACATTTGAAATAATTTAAAATAAATTATGATCCCAGGTGCCTGTTGATACAATTAAAAATATCTGCTTGCTGCAATTTGTGACTAAATAATATCTGAGGAAACCATAGAGTTCCCTATCGGCATGCCCTGACTAGACCTATAAGGCCATAAAATGTAGAATTCCTTCGCTCTCTGTCAATATATTTGGTCACCTCATAAGGTATCATGTTTGAAAGAGGCTATTTTCAGAGGCTCCAGATAATTTAGTGTCTGCACATTTGGATCTCCTGCCAGAAATATATTTTCAAAATTCAAACTGATTACTTTATTTCTGTATCGTACAATCTTCAATCACTACCATGATCAAATAAGTAAATCTTTTATGTGTAGTTATCCATTATTTTTACTTTCCTGCTTGTCTACCCCATCTGTCTACCATAGCTTAAGCCTTGATCCTCCCTTTCCATTCCCAAACTTCTCCCACCCCAACAATATTTTAGCTCTTCCAAGTCACCTACTGACATTTAGATTCCTGGATCTTGGGGTATACAAGTCTCTTTGTTTTTCTGAACTTTGATCATTAATTAATTCTGTGTTTGCCATAATTAGCCCATAAATTACCCTTCCCTATGGCCACTATGTGTGTAATGATGTTAGATGGTTTTATTATTCATCTGTAACGTAATGTTCAGTTTTTGTCACTACTTTTATCCTAGTGGATGTTAATTGCAATTTTTACTGGTTAAATTTTTATAAATCACATTGCCAGCATAATTCAAACTCAAATTATTTGCTTAGGAAATACTTATCAAAACAATATTTATATCAAAGATTGATTCAAAGTAAAGATGCATTTGCCTAATATTTCATTCACTCAACTCTTTTGTTCACTGCACAAAGAAAAATGGATAGTATGGAAGAATAGTAAATTTATGATTTTACTCTGCCTCATGAACAAGAGAACTACTGGTCTTCTATTTTCTGACTTATAAGATCTGCAATGAAAGAATAAAACTTATTCTAATCTAATGAATGTCAAATATCAGCTGTGCTTAGGGACTCAAGGGAAGAATTTATTGCAAATACTGAAAAGAGTTTAGAGCAGTGCTTCCCCAAACTTTTTGCCATGAGGGACCAGTTTCATGGCAGACAATTTTTCCATAGACCAGAGAATGGGCATGAGATTGGTTTGGAGATTATTCAAAGGCTTTACGTTTACTGTGCATATTATTCCTATCATGATTACATTAGCTTCCTATAAGGGGCACACAAACTAAGCCATCACAGGTACAGTTCAGATTGGGATTCTTGCTCCTATGAAAATACACTGCTGCTACTGACTGGACCGGAAATGGAGTTCGGTTGGAAATGCAAGCAATGAAGAAGGTGTGTAAATAAAGGTTAAGTACATCTTGCTTATTTGCTGCTCACCTCTTACTCTATAGCTCAGTTCCACAAAAGCCATGTATGGGTAACTGTCTGTGGCCCAGGAATTTGGGACCACTAGTTTAGAGGATTTACAAAAGGATACTAATTCTATTTCTACCATTAATTCAATGTATGTTGTTGTCAATTTAGGTAAATTTTCCAGGTATTAACTTTTACTCATTGGTAAAATAGGGTTAGAAATAGCAAATATGCAGCCATATTTTATAAGGATTCAAGAACAAATAGTTATATAGTATGTAATGTTCAATGAATTGTAGAATTCAGTTAATATTGAGCATACTGTTGTTATTAGTGTTATTTCTTCCCAGCTGGTGGCACTGGTATGGGAGTAATTTACTTTACTAAATGAGTAATATAGTACAGATATATTTTTCCAAGGACTCTTCTGAATATTATAAATATATTAGATTTTAATTATATAATGAAAGCATGGTGAAATGTGGTCTATTAATAACTTCCTTATTTACACATAAAAATATTGAGTTATGTGTTACAAGTCCTACATGTAATATGGCCTTTAAATATTAATTAATGGGAAAAGCAGATATTTTCAATGCCAAGGGAGAAGTTAGACTGGAGAATCTATAGATCTGAGGCAAAACAACAAACAAGCCAGCAGTGCTTACAATGAGAAAGGATCATGACTATTGTAAACTGCTAAAATAGCATGGGACTTTACCCTTAAAGTGACTTATTTCGCATGGTAGACTACAAATATTGAAGAAATCCTGTGTAGGACCTTTAATTTGAGAGTATGTGATCAGGGGCTTTTGGAGAAGGAATCAAATCCTTAGGACCAGGCTCCAGAACAACTACAAAACAGTTTCACTTCAGGATTTCCAGTGTTATCCAACAGCAGAGACTGGGTGATTGTCAACTACAGTGTCCTAAACAGGGTTCAGATTAATCTAAGAAGTTTAAATTTGGGCCAGGAAATACATGGGATCTTGGTGACCAGGGTGAAAAGTTAGCCTAGCATGTGTGGCTTTTAGGGGCAGCTGGATCTGAAAGTGCTGGCATTAATTCCAGTAGGCTGCTTGAATCCCACCCCGTTGCCTGCATCCAGCACAGACAATGATCTGATTTTCTTCCTCCAACTGGCAGTGTGAACAAGGACACATTTTAAGTTGGAAGGTTATCAAAGCCTAGACAGAGGGTCTTCTGGAGCAGGAGGGGTGAGCAGCTCACAAGCACATAGGCCATGAAGCTATGTGTAGAAAATCGTGATTTCCTGAATTCTAAGAGTACAGATCCTGGAAAGAAACAGCTCATTCCAATATAATGAGGAATTATTTTAGTTTTTTTTTTTTTTCTTTCGTGGGTTTCCTGGGGTCAAGAATTTTTTCCCTTTCTTTTCTTTTTCTTATATATTTCCTTATTCCACTCTCTGAATTTTCTTTTTATTGTCTGTTTTCTTCTGTTGCTTTTATCTAATTCTATTAATTGCTCTTTAATGTATCCTTGATCATATTTTACCCATCTTCTCAGCTTCCATTGCTTAATTTCTCAAATTTTACAGTTTCTTTCACCCATATACCATCTCTTTTAGCCACTATACAATCATTAAATATTACTCACCTTTATATAAGTAGTTGAATCAATGCTATTTTACTTGAAATATTTTCTATTGTTAGTTGAGGTATGTTTGTTGCCTTTAGTAGTATCTACAGTATGTTCATATTGATTTCTAATAGGTTTAATATATAGATCTCTTCAATGGTTAAGTGGGAATTTCTTCAATGGTTATTTATTCTTATAATGTGACAATATCTAGATTGTCTTTCACACTATTGTTGCTGATTTAGTTGTTATTGCCACAGAATCATAGTTGGTGCTATTAATTGGTTTTCTCAGTATGCCACATACCTGCATTGCCTTTGTGTCATTAACAACACAGCAGTACATTCCAAAAAACTGTGTCCTGGCCAGTTATTCTGCAGCTTCCTCTTCCAAATTAATGGAAGTAGTTGGCTCGTGGAAGAGAGCCAAAAACCTATAATTAGCTGCACTCAAAATGCATCAGTGAGAAGCAGACACTAACTAAAACAGTTTCTATATTAGCAACAAAATGTTTCCACTGTAATCAACCTTTAAATGTAAGTATATAAAAAAATAGAAACATGAGAAAACAAGGCAACAAAATGCCTACAAAATCTCCCAAGTACCCCAAGTGGGTGAGACATCAAAAGGAAAAAGAAAATTCACTGTGTTGCTGAAAAAGAGCATGTATTCTATTGGTGAGTGAAACTCTGTAGATACCCATTATGTCCATTTATTTAAAACTGATTCAACTATGGAAATGCCCATGTTAAAAAAATAACAGAGTGGGTAACAATAAATAACCTACTGATGTACCTCAAGTTTCTAGAAAAATAAGAAGAATCCAAATCCAAATCTAGTAAGAAGAAGAAAATTGTAAGCATGTTCATTGTGAGTTTTTCGCTGGCATTGTTGCCCTTGTCCTCTTCCTGGCCACCATGAACAAAGCAGCTTGCTCTGCCATATCCTTCCATCATAATATTTCTTTCTTGGAGAATGTCTATCACATGCTGAATTTACTGAAACATGCTAAAGTAAACTTTCCTTAGTAATAATGAGTGTTAGCTGTTGTGTCTCTGTGATGGACAACCTAAGTAATAAGAAAAATTGGTATCAGGGGAAAGAGAAGTAAAAAGGGATCAAGATATGTCATGTATCTGTACTAATACATCGTGATGAATATATTCGGGAGTCATTACAAACACATACTACAAAGAACTCTTTAAAAAGAAAATGACATTTGTAACAGAGAAGTGATATTATTGCTGTGAGTGAATCTGACTACATGGTATAAAATGTTGGACATGGTTTATTAGAGGATTTTGGAAATGTTTGGAGAATCTGGTTAGAAAAGTCCTAGAAAGCTGTAAACAGAGCTAGATTTGTGATTCTGCTCAGAGCTCAAAAGACCAGAATGCAGACAGAAATTCAGAGAGTGAAAGTGCAGTCTTAGGAGGTTTCAGTTGAGAGTAAAGTATCCATTTGCCATTGGGCTGTCATTGTGTTGCATTCTGGCGAACAAATATTTGTCTGTATTTTGCCAAAATCCTGCTATTTTATGAGTCTGGGATTAGAGGGGGTGGACTAACTGATGTGATGGAGGAAATTTCAACACAAATCAATATTCAGGTATTACATGGATACTGCTGGATTATTTAAACCAAATTTATAGTAAGAATCAGATGTAAAAAATAAAGGATAACATTTGAGATTCAGGTGTAGGAGGAACCATATATAAATTTTGGGGCAAAGGAAGTATGATTGCTAAGGAGATTGGCAGCATTAAAAAGAAACAGTACTGTGTCATAAGGACCGGAAGAAAGATATTTTGGCGGTATTTCAGGAATAAGCAAGACTCCACCCATGGGAAGTTCAAGGGCACAAAATAGTCAATAATTCTTTTGAGAAGAGACTCCCTGGGCTCCCTGCTCCAGAGAGTTGGTTCCATTGAGTTCATTTCACCATGCTGGACCTTCTAGACACTCAGAAGTCACTGCGGTCATGGTGCAAGGCAATGTGGCCACTCTTTCTCCTGACAGCACACCTTTGGATCATGATGCTGGTTTTACTGGCATGCAGATTCCAAGAGTTGAGTGTCAGAGAGGATTCCATCCAAATTTCAAAGGAATGCCTGGGAAGCTAGGCAAACATTCCCTGAGAGAGCAGTGCATGAATCTATGAGAATGAAGGCAAAGGTGCACTGGAGACAACATGAAGCAGGAAATGCCTGGAAATGAAATGTCAGCTGAGAAAAGATGCAAGGCATCAGTGAAGCATGTGCAAGAGGGTGCTCTTGTGGACTACAGCCTGCAAGGCTATTGGTGTGAGACCACTCATGCCCTTTGAAATTCAGATTTTACCTTTGTGTTCCCCAGAATTTGAACATGGAGCTACTGAACTTAACTTGAGTGATTCTGGGTTAAGTTTTTCCTTCATCTGATTTTTCTGAATGCTTCTGTTTCTTCCCCTGAGAATAGGAATGTTTGTCCTGTGCCATTATCCCTAGGATTATGTAACTGGATATTGCCTTTTGCCCTGGTTCACAGCTGAGAGTCTGCCTTGATTCTTGGAAGAGACATAGACTTTTGAAAAATACTACAATTGCTGAGATTTGAAGGAAAGAACAGTTGCATTTCCAGTTGTATTTGGGATAGATATAGCTCTAAGGTGAGATAGATTATTGTCTTTATGCGGAGGCTAAGTGTGGTTTAAGGAGATTCGATTGAGTGTGCAATGGACAAGGATAGATTATAAATATTATTTTGGAAATTTTGAGTTTGTTAGATTAAGAAACACCTAACAGATTAATAGAGCAAACTCCTTGGTTTGTCTAGGTGGATCACGCAGATTTGACATTAGATATTATATGTGGTCCCTCACCAGCCCAACCTGGCATTATTTCCCTGCTCTGTTTAGTGGCTGCTATGAGCTGAGGAGCACAGTCTCTTGCCATTATCTTCCTGCCTTGGAGCCTGATGAACATGTACTGAATCTACTGAAAGTTTGGCTCAATTAAATCTCTTCTCCTTGGATGTGTGAATGTTAATTATTATGTCTAACAACAGGAATGCTGACCTACACATATATACTTTTTTCTTGTCTACTATAAGTTATTATCTTTGAAGTAGATCTAGGCTATGTGAGGTACGATAACATTTCACCAAAATATAGACGCATGAGTGACTGAGGTTCTCTTAGTTATTTGGCAGAAGCACCTTTGTGATCAATGCACGGCAAACCAGCCTGGCAGCATTAAAACAATTTAACTTAAGAAAACTGTTTCACATCCCAGTTCAGATAACATGTTAATTTAAATTTTTGCAATATGTGTAACTTTGAGACTCACTATGTAGATACTATTACAATTTCTGAGTTATTTTTTGCTTTAGTGGCATAAAAGAAGGATCTGCTTATTAAGAACCATAGCACACCAAATTAATTGTTTCCTCCAGCACAAAAGTCAAAGCTATTTCTTCTCTTTAGGCTTTTATCTGAAATGGAGTGGTACTTATGATTTATTAGATAATTTTATATTTCTAGAAAAGCTGCAGTTGGATAATCTAAAGCAGAAAGACGTAAAATTGTAGCATGAATTAACAAAAAGAATGGTCACTGTTATAACCAAGGAGTTACATACTTCGGAGGAAAGAATGACTATACCAAAGTCACTTTGTGTAAAATGTCGGGGAGGATGATCCAGAAAGTCTTGCTCTCAAGTTTCTCATCTCTTTTTCCCTGGGGCAAATAAAGTATTTCTCTTTTAATTAATTTTTCAATTGTCCTAATCATAACTTTCTGTAACAGTTCTTCATCACAGAAGGATTTGGATACTGAATTCTATCAGAGGTTATTTAAGAAAGGTCACAAATCACATTAAAAAATTGGTGTAGAACAAAAAGTTAAAGGATATTCCCATATTCAATAGACTGTTTTATATTTCATAGAGGATAAAAAATAAAAATGATACAGAATTTCAAAACAAGATAATAGAAAATTAACAATGGTTATTATATTGCATATTGTTTTCAAAGTAGTTCCTCAGATTACCAGATACAGGCGTGCAAAATTGATCAAACAATAGGTAAGCAATAAGTGTTCCTTTCAGTGGGCTAATAGAAAGAGTAGTACAATCATCTTAGTTATCATATTCCCTTCCTTTTCTGTTTTCCCCATCTCTGTTGTTCTTTCCTTTTTAGCAGTTTCTTTCCCTTTCATGATATCTGTTGTACCTTTTGGATCTTATTTATTCATTTGATTTCTTACACTAGGGAGACAATATGATGTTTACCCATGCAAATCTGATTTATTTCACTTACAAGTATGGTCTCTAGTTGTATCCATTTACCTATAAAAGTCTCAAGTTTATCTTTCTTTATACCAGAGCAGTACTCCATTTTATAAAATGTACTTCATCTTTCTTATCCATTACTCTGTTGAACTCAGTAGACTTTTCATAGCAAATGATGGGGTTTTTTTTTGTTTGTTTGTTTGTTTTTCCCTGCACCAGAGATTGATCTCACAACCTCGCGCCTGCCAGGCAGGCACTTAAGCCACTGAGTCAAACTCCAGTCCTAGTTTTTTGAGGCAGGTTCGCACTATGTAGCTCAGGTCTGCCTTGTGCTCGCATTGTAGCCCAAGTGGCCCTTGAACTCACAATGCTCCTCCTACCTCAGCCTCCCGAGTGCTAGGATTAAAGGCATGTGCCACCACACCCAGCTTGATGGTTCATTTTTATGTAATAGATGGACAAACAGTCCATAAAGACAACGATGTAAATAAAATTAGCTGTTTTATTTCTTTTGCCATTGTTCTGATTTACAATAAAATTTACTTTCCTAATGGTATGTAAGAGGTTAGTAAAGTAGGGCGGAGCTAAAATAGTAAATCAAAAAGATATCACGTGTCTAATTAGTGTTAAGACTGGAGCTAAAAACCAGGCAAATGAATTCCAAATTTTATGCTCAATTGCTGTTTTTTTCTACTATGTAATTGATGTTTCACGAACACAATGTATTACCTCTTTTTTCGTTGTCTTCATAACCCAGTTTCACAAAATAGGAGGGTTAGTTCATATAATAAAATATTAATAAATCAGCTCTCAAATTCATAAAATAAGATAGCAAATACCTGTAAAAAGCACAAGAGCAGATTTCAGAATATTATAATAAGAACAACATGTCTAAATATCCAAAAAGGTTGGAGACTGATACTTACATTCATACTACCTTTTTAATCATGTATCTGTTTATCCCTACCTATATAAATTAAACAAATCAGGGCCTGGGAGTTTGGCTCAGTGGCTTAAACACCCGTCTGGCAGGCACGAGTTTGTGAGTTCAATCCCCGGTGCTGCAAAAAATAAAAATAAATAAAAATAAAAATAAAAAATTTAATTAATTAAACAAATCATACAATTGTTTCTACCCAGAATTTAATGACTTATTCATGTATTTTCTTATTTCCATAGTAATATATATTGAGCATCCATGTTTGTTGAGGACATTCTAATGGTAAACATGGGAAGTCAGAATCGTAAAGACACAATGCAGGGTTTGATAAATGTGATGATGTGCAAAATAACATATGAATAGGTAGGATCAAGCTGTTAATATTTGCTTGAAGCTTTTTGTAAAATGTTATGTGTGATAAGCCTAGAAGGTGTATGATTGGAAATGTTATGGAGGTTCCCATATTTTACAAAAAATAATATAATTTGCTCCTATTTCAGGGAAAAAAAATTCTCAACTGAAAATAGACCCAACAAGGTCTAAGAGATTGAGGTAAGCCAGTCTCCTGGAACATGAAAATGCTCTTTGTTTTTTCTTTCATAGCTGTCAAAAAAAATTCTGAACTTTAAGTAAGATCTCAAAGCAATTTTGTATGCTGTGATGCTGCACTTATTCATTGACTATACAGTCCTAAAAACTGAACATAGAATGTTTTGAATATATGGTGTCATATATTTGGTACATATTTTAATGGATGACCTATTTGTTCTAGCGATTAGACAGTTTAAGCAGTCATATCAGTGAACTGGACCAGGTACTAACCATTGTTCTTATTAACTAAATCTTGCTTTAATCCTAGATTTAGTCCAAGAGGACATATAAGGATCTGTCACTTCACTGCATAAGCAAAGATGGGTCTTCTGAAGAGCTTGGCTGTGAAGGTTACAGAGTGTGGGTAAAGCATTAGTAACAATGATGAAGAATTTAGCATTTTCTTCTTGTTTACTTTCATCAATTTAAATCAGATGTTGGATTAGCATAAACAGCCATTAGAAGTATGTTACAGAGTGAAGCAAAATATATAAGGAAAAAATGGATAATCAGAATTACCAATACACATTTCTGAAACCAGGAAAATTCAACTTGAGGTAAATTTTTCTAACAGCAGCTTCCCTGCAACTTAAAGTCAGCATGACAAGGAGGTTATATGTACACATCTGGTACTGAGGTGATGGAGATTTTCAATCTGAGTGATATACTGTGAGCTACAGAAAAAGCTAAATTGAGAAAAATAGGGCAGAGAATAGGGTTGAGAACAAAGAAATTTCTAAAAAGTCATTTGAAGAGTAAGAGATCAATTGACTCAGAGTCATACATTCATATTTCAAACCACCTAACTTCCCCCCATTTTATAACCATCAATGACAATTGTCATCCTCTGTAAAGGTTCTTATATGCATGAGCATGCTTTCTACAAGTGTACACAAGCAGTGAATTTTAACATTTTAAAACACACATACTGTGTTTCGATTTAAATATATCTCAAAATGTAAAATAATAAAGCTTTAGGGCATACAGTCATAGGCAAATGTGTACTTATTAATTCTGAATTAGTTATTATTTATAGTTAACACTATAATTTCAGATATTTTACAGTAAATTTTGACCCCTACCATCACTGCTCAAATCTATCTTGTTCCCTGGAACAATTATATCCCCCTTTCTTCTTCCCAGAAGCAACCATCACTGAAATAATGTTTCATTCTTCATCTATTATAGTTTCTGTACTGTGTATTTAATGCCCTACAAATAATGTTCAAAAATGTATTATGTTTTATATTTTTAATTCCTAAAGTCTTTTATATTAAATATAATTTGGTTGTAAGAAGTCATAGAAGGGACACAGAGGTACGCAGCCCAGCCCAAATCAGCCCAGGAACCCAG
>RJWM01011294.1:0-60298 GCA_004363535.1 Dasyprocta punctata | reverse complement strand
AAAATAATAAAGTACTCATTTCCCACTTCTACAGTAGTTCTATCATAATCACAACACAGTTAAATATTTTCCTTTGTCAAATTAGGATTTATGAAATTGCAAGCAGAAATTAATACATTGTCAGTCTGTAGAGTTTGAGAGAGAAAGAATTTTGTACCATTTGGGCATGACAGTTTGAGGATCCTAGTAAATGGTCAAATGTTCAGGCTCTTTCCTTTGCTCGCTGTGTTCAGAGAACAAAATCACATTCAGTCTGCTAGGAAGGACTTCTTTAATTCTAGCACCCAAAATACTAATACTAATACTAATACCAGAACAAAACCTCCCTCCTCCAGACATCCACATCACCTACTTTTGGTATCTTCCAATGGCCTTTTAAATATTAGGGACATTTTGGAACAATAAGAAAGGATTTTGTATTAAAGTTTTAAAAGGTTCACATTCTTAGATCTCATCTACTTCCTTCTATGAACCCAGCAGCATTACTGTCACTGACAATCATTCAGAAGACGGGTCTGCAAATGGCTGTGTTTGGTGATTGATCCATGATGATACACTGAAATAACCACAATGCCTCAACAATTTAGTCAACAAGTCATTTGATGACCATGAGAAATATGATTCCTGGCTTTAGTCTGAAAGCAATTTTATGATACCATTTGGTAACTTAGTAGTAAATCTAGATCAAGGACTGTCAAGGAAAAACTAAGAAGTTGAGCACCATGAAAGAAATGTCACCACAGCAGAAGTTGCCATGTAGAAGAAATGGAGAGGACAAGGACCTGTGTCTAGTACCAGCTTCAATTTCAACTTTCTTGAAAGAGACAGTATATCACAGGGAGGGGCTATGGCTTCCACTTGGGCTTGGACAATCAGGAAGAGCTACTTCATACCCTCCACGCTCTTCTACTAAGGAGGCAGTTAACTTCATAGAGAGATGTAACACTGGTGAATGGTAGGGTGCAAACATAGTATGGTGTCTCAGGGCCATGTTGTGACTAGGTTCTTTCATAGCCCCAAAGCTGGGGGACACAGCCGGTATCTCAAACTCAGTGATGCTAAGTAAAATTTTCCATTAAGCAGACTAGATTTTTGATGACCACAGACATGCTTAAGAGGAAGCATGAGCAGGAGTGCTTTTCTTTCTTTCTTTTTGTTTGCTTCTTTGTTTGTTTTTTGGTACTGGGAATCAAACTCACAACCTCACACTTGCCAGACAGGCGCTATGCTGCTGAGCTATATCCCTGGCCCAGGAGTACTTTTCGTGGTACTTAAATCCTGCACGATACTATGCAAAAACAAAGTCACTAAAATAAGAGCAATGTGACCAATCATCGTACTTTAACCGATCACAAATTTCCCATGTGATAGAAAATTCTGACAGAAGGTTTAGACTAATCTTAGCTAAACCTAACACGAGAAATCACAATCCTCTGTACAAGACTAACAGATTACATGAGTCAAGAAACATTACAGCACAGATCTAAAAGAGGTTTCTATTTGCAAAACAAACCAAATTCTCTAATGATCCCAGTTTGACAGTGGGATTTTTGCAGCTTCTTCCATAATTATTCCTTTGTCATGCATTGGGTAGCTGAAGAACTATGTTTCTGAGACATATGGTCTCTCTATTATACTAATGCTTTAAATTAGAGTCAAGACTTTTTCACCTGGTATTCTATCCATGAAAAATAACTTCTGTCAATAATTATGTATTGATTTCCAAGTCAAGCTCTTAGAGAAATCTTTTTTCCCCAGACTATGGTAGCCTGAAGCTACTTCAGGAATTCACATGGAACGGAAGACTAAAACAAAACGTCAGAGAATGGTGAGGCTGACAATGGTGCTGAGCATTTCAAGTCTAACTTGTGAGCGTCTCCAAAGGAATTAAGGTTTGCTGCATACAAAGTAAAGTCAACAGGAAGGAAAAGACAGAGGAGAGAGAGAGACAGAGACAGAGACAGAGTGACACAGAAAGAGACAGGGAGATAGATAGCAAGAGATAGACAGAGATAGAAAGACAGTGACAGAGACAGAAAGATAGGGTCACAGTCAAGCCCTGAGAGATTTCTAGGAATGTTTGTTCAATATAATTTTCATTTATGAAAACAATGAAAATGGCAATGATACAACAACCTTGCTGGAGATTTACTTAGTATTCCGTGTTAAGTACTGGGATAATCACTTTATTTTCATTGCTTATAATGTACTTACTCCCATTTATTTCCATTTAATTTATGAGCAAACTGATGCTTTAAAAAGTTAACTAACTTTCTATAGGTAAGGAAATTAAGTGGCAATCCTGGTACTCTGTCTTAAGAAGTCTTATTCCAAACATTCTGTCTGGCCACAGTGAAAGTTATGTCTTAAAAATCTGTTACCTCCATCTAGTGAGAGTACAACTCTGCTTCCCCCAAAGATACCATGCTTTTATTTGGACCTGATTGAACTCTGATTTCATTTTATTTTTATTTTACTTGTACACAAAAATTCCTCTCACATGAATTATTAGCAATTTTTTCAAGAAACAAAGCCAATAAAAATTGACCATATACTTCCATGACTAGTCAAAGAGATTTCTTTCATGTGGGGCATTTATTTAGCCATCATTTTTGCAGGTAATAGTAATACTCTAAAAGTATCTTTATGTCTTGTGTTTTGGAAGTTTCTCCAAATAAGCTGTGTTGGAATTGATAATGCTTTCTTAGTTTCAGTATTTAAAAGGGCAAGCCTTGCTCCAAAATACTTGGAGAAAATTCCTGCCCTTATCATATATAAAAGTTATCGTGGGAAAATCTGATTTTATATTCCTTCTGGTTAATAGAAAAATGAGATCTGTCATTTTTTAAATTTACCAAAGAGAAAAAGAAATTTTGCACAATCCGGGATGTTCAACAGGTACTTGGTTTTATAATACAATTAGAAAAGAATGAGCTATGATACCAGGCAAAATTTGGACTGAATTCTAGCTCAGCACATAGCTAGACTTAGGGTGTTAGGACAATGGCTGAATTCTATCAATTTCACTTTCTGGTCTGTAAAAAATAATGACAGAGACCTGTGTTTTTCTTTTAATTTAAGATAACATAACCAATATGCTGCTGTAGGCTTATAATTCCAACAACACTCTAAGAGATTGAGGCAGGCTGAGTCCAGCCTATACAACATAGCAACTTAGTGAGATCTGTCTCAAAAAAATAAAGAAATTAATCAATAGCTGTGGAAGTAGCTCAGTGCAAAGACTCATGAGTTCAATCCCCAGTAGCACCTAACCAACAAAGTGAAAGAACTCTGTAGTAAACACTATAATAGTCTGAAAAGAGACTGAAGAGGACATTAGAAAGTAGAAGACACCCTCTCTTGGCAAAACCAGCATTGTTAAAATGTGCATATCAAACAGTTAAATCATTTTCTTTAGGAGGATTGGGGAAATGGGGTTAGGAGGAACATCTTTCTACAGGAAGTCAAGGATAACTGTAGATCCTGAAATCTATATGAGACCAGAATGAGAAGAATTCACAGAGAATCCCTTCAGTTCCAGGCCCTGGTTATTTGCAGTCCTTCTCAGAGCAAGGGCTCAGCATTCTTTATTCCTTGGTCATCATAATTTGTCTCCACTATACTTTTTCTCTTGTCACCTATGTACCCCATCTGCCCTTTCCAATGTAAACTCCCCCAAACAAGGAACCTGTTTGGAACACTTAATTATTACAGTATTAACTGTAGATGGGGCAAGGGAAACCTTGTTCTGAATACAACTAGAGACCCATTTCTTCATTGGGAAATATGGATGTTGCAGAAGTTAACTTGTCTTTCAAGGGTACCCAGAGTGCTACAAAGAAGCACACAAGATACCTGGTTTACCCAGTGCCCTCTGAAAGGTAGGTTTTTACTATTTGCAAAGGACTCATGTTTGAATTCCCTCTCTCAAATTACAAAAAAAAGTGCAATTAGTCACTAACACTCAATTAGATGACCCCGTATGCCCTAGCACATTACTCACATCTCAATTGTCACAGTAACTTGAAGACATTGTTCTTACTGTTGAGAAAAGGAAAATGGTTGTGAATTCAGCACTTATAGATTAGGGTCCACATCTATGAATACTGTCTGAAGGAATAAAAAATGTCTTTACTGAACAATTGAGTTATCAGCCACTTTGCCTCTTATAAGTCATGGAACTCCCTGGAATCTGTTGTATCCATGTACCCAGAAAGAGGCAGCATGTACGTACACACACACACACCCAGGACAGTTAATTCACAATGAGAAAATCTGTTTCAGGATTCAGGTAGGCATCATCAGTTTCTGGTTGTGTGGCATTTCCAGACTTAAAAATTTACAAATTAGTTTCTTGAGCTATCGTTGGCAAAAATATCACACGCTTTATCTGCCTCACTGTTCAGGGTGAGACTTACAATCAAAATGAAATACTACATGTGGGAAATTACTTAGTAACCATTTAAGAATTATGTGAATGTGAGCTATTATAACTACCATCAAAAGTCTATTTGAGTCTATTTGAAGTCCTGCAGTAGTACTCTGTTTAGCAATGTTGTTCAAGTGAATTTAAATTATTCATTCTATTAGACACCTATTGACTGCCAGGGTTTGCAACAGGAATAGGAACATACAGAGAAACAAATCAAGTTTTCCCTTATACAAGTGTTCACAAAAGAGGGAGAGGGAAGCAGTGAACCAGCAAGCTGCAAAGCAGTTTGGAAAAAATGCTCCATGAGGTAGAAGCAGAGATGTGGAAACACAGATGGAGCAAGTATGTCTGCCTACAGGTTTAGAGAAAACTTCATGTAATCCAAGTAGCATATCAGCAGGAGAGATGCAAGAGAAAAAAGATGAAAGAAGACAATTATAACAGGTTCTCCTAAATATTCCCATATCTTACTTCCTTTGTTCAATATCTTTCTTCCTTTGAGTGATAAAACCTTCATTTTAGCTTGGAAGGAGTCTACTCAGTTGAGCCCACATTTCCCCATGTTTTTGCAACTAGTGTGGCCCTGTAACAATGAGACATGGGCTGAGGGGAATACTCAAATTCCAAGTCATCTTCAAAAAGCCAAACCACTTTGCTTGGAGTGTGAGTATGGATACAGGAGGGGGTAGCATCACCTTGCAGAGAGGATGACAGCCTGGGAAACTGGAAAGCCTTGGGATGCAGGAAGAGTAGGATTGGCTGTCCTCATGAAGCATTACTTCCCTTTCAACTTAATAGCACTCACCTGTTTCATAAGGGAAAAATAAATTTATGCCTTGTTTTAAAAGAATTTATTTTTTAATCTTTTGGAGTAATACATCACAGAAAGAGGATCAACATCTGGAAGCCTGGAATTAGGAAGAGATAAGCCAGCTCTCTTTAAGGATAATGAAAAATTTGGTTTAGTAGCCTCATTGTGCAACAGTGAGCAGAAACACCAAGATGACATTCAGAATTTGGAGGTAGATTTATTTATATTGACAGGCACTGATAGGGATCATTCCAGAATATCAGACTTTGATGTCTGGTGCTCTAAGGCTTATATGAGATAAGCAAGTAGGAAGTACACAGGCAAAAAATGGCTTGTCAGTTAGGGACTGGTTTTTACCATGTGCTTCATAGTGATCAGCTATGCATCACAGTGACCAGCCAGTTCTAAGAGACCAGAAGCAACCTGGAACAGGAACTATTACCTGGGCAACTAAGGAACATAAGTGATCACCATTGACCCCTCCCTCCATTTATAGGGTCAAGGCAGGACAGTGAGATCCCCAGTGACACAATAGGGCCTCAACTGGGCACACATGATGAATATATGGGACTAGGAGCCTGAAAAAGTCTGAAGCAACAGCAAAAATATGAGCCAATGATTTCTTCATATAATACTTCTAAACTAGTCATCTTGGGGAGAATCCAGGACCCACCAACTGTCCGTGCAGCAGGAATTCAGGTGACTGACTCCTCTCCTACACTGCAGGACCCAGTGACTGGGGGAACTCCCATCACAGAATAGGGCCCTGACTAAGGCACACACAACGGACAAGTGTTACTAGTGAGACTGAAAAGATGTCAGTACAAAACAACAGATGGTAATTTAGGTGAACCGACATTGTGCTTCAGGACAAAGACACATGGAAAAGAACCAGCTGGGTGGGAAGATTTTTGTTTGTTTTTTAAAATTTATTTTACTTTATCTCTATTTACTTTCGTTTTCATCTTTCATTTTTCTTTTCTTTTTTTTTTCATTTTTTCTTTTCCTTTACTTTTCTTCTCTCCTTTCTTCCTTTCATTCTTTCATTCTTTGCTCTTTATTCACCTTAATTCTGTTTTCTTTATTTCTCTTTTCTCTAAATTCCTGAGGATAATTCTAGCAACATAAAACTAATCCCACTCCTCAAACTCAAAAACCAGCTTCAGATAATCTCTCAAATACTTCCTTTTTTCTTTTCTACCCCTTTGCCAGTTTCCCAAACCTTGCATGATCACCCTTTGTCCTCTACCCTTGATTCTACCTCCTTTTCAGTTATATTTGTTTTAAAAAATATCCTCCCTAAATTTTCTCACCACAGGATAAAACCACTCTACCAAGGGGAAACAATTTACACACAAACACCTGATTTGTGATTGGTTCTGTTATAAAACTAAAGACTTTGCTAGTATGGTCTAAAATACAAAGTCGATAATTACCAATGTTAGTTTCTAAATTGTGCTTCAATAATAACAGTGTTATTGTTACTACTAATTGTACTATTTTAGCTAGGATGTCATATCTGTTTTAGTCAGTTGTTCTCACTTTTGTAACAATACTGGGCAATGCTGGGGTAATGATCTCACAAAAGCCTTGCACCAAAGGACTGGAGATGGAGCCAAACAGATGCCAACATCCCGTTATCAATTAATTGGGAAGGTAGGACAGGCACAGACTGAGAACCTCCTACACACAAAAGACATGCCCGAAGAACAGACTTTTCCTAGGGAGGCCTTAGTACTAGTGATATAGCTACCTACTACAAAACCTCACCATGATTATCACTGAAAACAAAACAATTTCTTTTCTGAAATAGAAAATGATAGGACAAAATAGTAAAATGCAATCTCAGATCTCCAGCTCACCTGAAACAAGTACAGGGGATATTGGCATAGAAGAAATTAGAATAAACACACCTGAAATTTCTGAAAATATATTAAATGAAGTAAAGAAACAAATCTATGAGGCTACAGAGGAAATCAGATAAGAAATAATCTCTCAGATAAAAAAAGAAATGACAAACATACTGAAGGAATTGTTCAGCATAGCTAGAGAAGACATAAAAAATAGAGCATAGAAAAATGATAGAAACCTTGAATGAACATTACAGGAAAAAATAGAACACATGAAACAAATTCAGAGATATCCAAGAATTTGAAAATTCCATTGAAAGCTGGCAAAACCACTTGTATGAAAATGAAGATAGACTTTCACATCTTGAAGACAGGATCATGGCTAATGATCATGAAAGGAAAGAATTCTTAAAAATAACAAGGGATCATGAAATAATAATTCAACAACTCCAAGATTATGCAAAGAAAAACAATATAATTCTGGTGGGTGTCAATGAAAAAGCAGGAGTCAACACAAATGATATAAAAAAACTATTTGCATAAATAATAGCAGAAAATTTCCCAAGCAAAAATACAGCATCTGATATACAGATAAGTGAGGCATACATAACTCCAAACAGCCATAACCAAAATGAACCTCCACCCAGACATATAATAATCAAGATTTTGGAAATTCAGAAGAAAAATAATATTAAAAGTTGTTAGCAAAAAAGAAACAGATGCTCTATAAAGGAAAACTCATTAGAATCATGCCCAACTTCTCAATATGAACCCTCAAGTCAAGAAGAGGTTAGAGTGAAGTATTTCAAGTGCTGAAAAAAAACAACGTCCAATCCAGATTTATGTACCCTGCAAAACCATCTTTCAAAATTAATGGAGAAATAAGATACTTTCATGACAAAGAATAACAGAAGAAATTCATGACCACCAAACCAACCCTATGAAGAGTACTGAAAGATATTCTAAATAGAGATAAAAATGACCACAGTTCCAAAACAACATCAGGAAGAAAGCAGCATGCAGGGAAAACATTTAAACAGAGGAGCAGGGAATAAACAACTGGAAAAAACATGACAAAGAAAATCCAATATATGTCAGTTATAACCATCAATGTAAATGGCCTCAATTCACCAATGAAAAGAAATAGATTGGTACCAAGGATCAACTATATGTTGTGTACAGGAAACACCTTTAACACAAAAAGAAACTCATATATTAAATGTCAAAGGATGGAAAACAATACTCCATGCAACAGGAACCCAGAAAAAAACAGGGATAGCTATTCTCTTTACAGGTAATGTAAACTTCAAACCAAAAATGATCAAAAGAGGTAAAAAAGGTCACTACATACTTGCTAGGGAAAAATTCAAGAGGAGGAGATAACAACCATAAATATATATGCAATAAATATAGAAGCAACTAATGTATAAGACAAATATTAATAAACATGAAAAATCAAGCAATAACACAATTGTAACAAGGGACATTAATAACCCATTGTCAAAAAGAGATAAATCAACTAGACCAAAAATCAGCAAAGAAATAGCAGAACTGAATCAAATCTGTGAAAAAAAATTTTAGTAGACATTTACAGTGTTCCACCCAATAGCATCATAATACACACTGTTCTTATCTATACATCTGACATTGATCAAAATACATTACATACTAGCCCAGCAAAGGAACTGAAATTATCCCATGCATATTATCTGACCATAGTGCAATGAAATTAGAAATTAATGGCAAAAGAAACCACAAAAACACATGGAAACTAAATAACACCCTTCTGAACAACCAATGGGCCACAGATGAAATTAAAGAAAAAATTAACAATATCTACAATCAAATGAAAATGCAAATACAACGTACTGGAACCCATGGAACACAATGAAAGCAGTACTGCAAAGAAAATTTATAGCAGTAAATTCTCACATCAGGAAAACAGGATGAGCACAAATAAACAACCTAATGTTGCACCTCAAACTTTTAGGGAAAAAGAGCAAGTGAAGTGCGAAGTCCCTAGAAGGGAGGAAATTATACAGATCAGAGCAGAAATTAATGCAATTGAGACTAAGAAAACAATGCACAGAATTAATGAATCAAAGTATTGATTCTTTGAAAGAATAAATAAAATAGATAAACTCCTAGCCAGCCTTGACAAAACAAGTAAAGAAAAACTCAAATTCATGCAACAAGGAATGGAAAGCATGAAATCATTACTTGAGGAAATTCAGAAGATCCTTAATATTTACTTCAAAAATCTTTACTCAGATAGGATGGAAAACAAACAAAAAAATGGACAGACTCCTAGAAATGTATGAATTACCAAAGCTGAACCAAGAAGTTATAAACATTTCGAATAAACCAGTATCAGTTAATGAAATTGAGAATGTAACTAGAAACATACCAGCAAAGAAAAATCCAGGTCCTGATGGATTCACTGCTGAATTCTACAAGAAATTTCGAGAAGTTTTAATGCCAATACTCCTCAAACTCTTTAATTAAATTGAAAGGAAAGCAATTTTCCCTGATTCCTAGAAGCAAGTATTACCTGATTCCAAAACCAGAGAAAGACCCAAAGAAGAGGACTAAAAGCCAATCTCTCTAATGAATATAGATGCAAAAATCCTCAATAAAATATTAGCAAACAGCATGCAGCGAATCATCAGGAAGATTTTACTCCATGACCAAGTGGGATTTATCCCAGGAATGCAGGGATGGATCAACATATGCAAATCAATAAACATAATATACCATATCAATAGAGCCAAAGACAAAAATCACATGAACATCTCAATAGATTCAGAAAAAACTTTTGATAAAGTCCAACACTCATCCATAATAAAAACTATAGAGAAAATCAGAATAGATGGTCAGTACCTCAATATGATAAAAGCAACAAACCAACAGCCAATGTCATACTAAATGGACATAAACTGAAATCTTTCACTCCAAAAATCAGGAACAAGACAAGGATATCCACTACCACCATTTCTTTGCAGTATAATTCTGGAAAGATTAGCCAAAGAGTTAGACAAGAGAAAGAAATTTTTAAAAAATAAGTGTAGGAAAAAGAGAATTTAAATTATCATTATTTTCAGGTGACATGATACTGTACATAGAAGATACCAAAAACTCCCCCAAAAGACTACTAGATTTAATAAGCAAATTCAGCAGTGTAGCTGGATACAAAATCAACAGTCAAAAATCTATAGCATCTCTGTACACAAACAACAAACTCACTGAAAGAGAAATTAGGGGAATAACACCTTTCATAATAGCCTCCAAAAAATGAAATATTTTGGAATCAACCTAGCAAAGGAAGTAAAAGACCTATATATTGAAAAATTATAGTATCCTGAAAAAGGAGTTTGAAGAAGATATCAGAAAATGGAAAGATATCCCTTGCTCTTGGATAGGAAGAACCAACATTGTGAACATGTCTATACTCCCAAAACTGTTATACAGATTTAATGTAATCCTGAACAAATACCATTAGCATATCTCCGAGATCAGAGAAAACATTCCTAAAATTCATTTGGAAATAGCAGACACCAGGAATAGCAAAGGCAATATTGAACAACAAAGATAAAGCAGGGGACATCACCTTTCCAGACTTGATATTATACTACAAAGCTACTGTGATAAAACAGCATGGTACTGCCAATAAAACAGCCCTGGTGAACCAAGGAACAGTATAGAAGGTACAGAGACAACTACAAATGCACTCAGTCACCTTATCTTTGACAAATGGGCCAAACATGTTTACTGGACGAAAGATAGCCTCTTTAATACATGGTGCTGGAAAAATTGGCTTTCACATGCTGAAGACTAAAACTAGACCCATGTCTATCACCATGCATTAACCTAAAGTCAAACTGGGTCAAAGATCAAAATATTAAAACAGAAACACTAGATCTACTGGAAGACAAAATAGGTGGAAATCTTGAGGACATAGGTGTAAGAAGACAGTTTATGAATAAAACCCAAACTGCACAGGAAGTACTTCAAAGAATCAACAACTGTGATCTCATCTTATTAAAAAGATTTGCACCAACAGAGTGGAAAGACAATCCACAGAAAGGGAAAAAATTAACCAACAGTCCCTCAGAAAAAAGACTTGCATCTAGAACACAAACATCATTGGTCATTTAAGAAATGCAAATTAAAACACTGAGATTCCATCTCACTCCAGAAAGAATGACTATCATTAAGAAATCAACTGATAGCAAATGCTTGCAGAACAGTGGGGAAAAAGGAACTCTTCTCCACTGTTGGTGGGAGTGTAGACTGGTATATCCACTGTGGACAGTGGTGTGGAGATTCCTCAGAAAACTAGGATTGGAGGTCCCATTCAACTCAGCTATTCCCCTTCTTGGTATTTTCCCAGAAGAACTGAAAACATCATAGCACAGTTATATATGTGCACCCACATTTGTAGCAGCACAATTTGTAATAGCTAAATCTTGGAAACAACTCAAATGCCCATTAACCAAAGAATAGATTTAAAAAGTGGCATTTTTATACTAGGGAGTATTTCTCAGTTATAAAAAAGGATAAACTCAAGGCTTTTATAGGTAAATGGATGCAATTTGTGTGACCATACTCATAAGTGAAATTAATTAGACTCATATGTGTAAACAGCACATTGTCTTTCTAGTGTAAAAGACTGATAGAGTAAATGAGATCCAAGATGTTCAGTAGATATTGTGAAAGTGAGAGGAGAAGAAACTGCTCAATAAGAAAGAGCAACTGGGACTGAGGAAAGGAAAAAAGAAAGAAGGGAAAAGTGTATATATATCTGATAGATAAGATAATCATACTATTAATCCCTATTAGTTCACAAAAAAACCGCTTGCACCTGCAGTGTCTGGTCAGTTTTCATGTCTATATCTTATGATATGAGCAACTACTTTGAAGATAACCATATTCAATATATGAACCCTTGTTAATCTCCTATTATCTTGTTTTGAAATTCTGTATCATCATTTTTATTCTTTTTGTCTTTTTAAAATAAAAAAAATCAACACCTAAAAAAGGAAAGGAACTGAAGTGTACTGGCTGCAGGCAGCATTTTCCTTTACAATTGGATCTCTAAGGTACAAAGTCTCATGAAGGAGTGAGGTGAATTGGAAGAGGTGGCCTGGAGCTGAATGTTGAGGTAATTATTTGTCATACTTGATGTCTTGGACATCTGGGAGCCGAAGGGTACTCACAGGAATCCAAAAACATCTTCTCTTGATAAGCCAGCATCACAGACAGTATGGCATGGGGAAAAACGAAAGGACAGGAGTAAAGAAAGAAGGGGAGGAGAATGAAGAAAAGTATGTGTTCCCATCTACTTTAGAGTAGAAACCAAGTCTACTAACTCTTGGGTATACAAAATTAGATATGTTTCTTTAAAATAATTTTTTTCAACTTTAAAATGGGAACACTGTCAAGTTTTGCAGAGTCAGTTGAGGATAAAATGAGATCAAGTAAACCAAGTGTGTGACATTTTGCTAGAAACCTAATCAATTATAACATTATCAATAACTCATGTTCTGAAAGTTTGTCTAATTGGCCCATAGAAATTTCCCTCTTTGAAAGGCTGTACACAGCTGCTATTGACTCTCATTTGTAACAGTCTCCCCCTCAGAATCTGCATTATTTTGAGTTTATAAACAAATGCTCTATGACCACGCCAAGCTACTACAACTATTCAGGCAAACAGCATAATTTGTTTGCTATGGGTTGAATGTGATTTGTCCCACAACGGTTCATGTGTTGGAAGCTGTAAGACAATTGTAGAATAAAGTAACTAGGTAATGTGTGTCTCACCCTGGGAGGAGATTAATGCTAGTTTCCAGGAGTGAAGTCGTTCTTGAGAGAGAAGATCAACACAAACCCCTAAATCTCTCTGGGTTCCTGTTTCACTGTATATATGTTTTCTCCTTCTGCTTGTGGCTCACTGGCTCCCTTTCTCCACCATGCTGGGACACAGTCAAGAGGGCCTCATGAGGGACTGCTCTTGGACCTCCAGAACTGTGAACTAAAGAAACTTCTTTTCTCTGCAAATTACCCAGCCTCAATTATTTCAACAGAGAAGATTCTCAGCAATACATCATTGTTTTAGGAACTCTGATGTTTCAGTGAAGATATCTGTTTGAGAGAGTCACTGTGGTCTATTTAAAATGGCAATGAAGACCCAGGAACAGTCAGGTCTCTGAAACATAGTGATTTCAGACAGCAAATCAAGATAAGCCTAGATCCTAGGTGCTATGGTTGAGATCCAAAATTTTCCCCAAACATCTTGTGTTCAGAGGTGAAGCCTTGGGAAAGTGATTGACTGGTGAAAACACTACACTCATTGTGTCTTAACCCATTGTTAAGCTCATAGCTGAAAGTGCCGTTACAAGGTGGGGCCTGGTCAAAAGAGGTAGGTCACTGGAGGCATGGCCTGGAAGGATGCATTCTTATCCCTAGTTTCTTATGTTCTCCATTCTCTCTCTATCTCTGTCTGTCTCTGTCTCTGTCTCTGTCTCTGTCTCTGTCTCTCTCTCTCTTTGCATTCTGGCTTCCCTGGGGTGATCAGATGGCCTCTACCAAACCCTCTGTCATGCCGTTTCTTCCTTGAAGACCGGCAACCATAGACTGAACTCACTAGAAACTGTAAACCAAATAAACTTCTTCTCTTTGAAGTTATGAGTGTTGAGTATTTTGTCCCAGTAACTGCAAAACGACTAATAGACTGGGACAATTTAAGTATTCTTCTAATGGCAATAGGTAGTAATGCCCTAAATTAGGAGAGAGATTAAAGCCATATTTGCCCTACTAAGAATTTAGTGAATAAAAGATCCCCATATAGAAACAGTGTCTCTGTCCCCAAGTACCTCAAATCCCTTATACTGGGAATTTTAATCAAATTCCTGCATAGAAAGATCAGCAAACAAGAAAGAAGACAAAGTTATTTTGGGATCCATGAGAGCTCTAATAATTTTTGAGAAGCCAAGCAATGGGAAACTTACTGAGGAGGATACAATCCCAGTGACAGCAAAATTCAAGTCACCAAAGATTTGACTAAGGACGTCTGGCTTTTGTTCCATATTGCTCCCACTTTAGTTCTGGTAAGATCGGAGGGTCCCAGGAGACTGTTAGTGAGTTCCTGTTCCAGGTTTTTAGAGGTAGTAAGATATACATCCGTAGTATAAAGCTAGGTTTGTGCCTCAACACTAAATACACACCTTAAAAACACAGAAATGGTTCTGTGTGTCAACAGGTGGAAGAAAAAGTGCATGGGCTTGAATCTCAGGTGTTTATGGTTTGCTCTGAATCATGACTTCAGCACTTACTAGTCATAATACCATTTTTTTATCAGTAAATAATTATGGCAAGATTATTAGAAGGATTGATGAGATAAGGTTTACAAAAAGGGTGGAGTGAAGAATAACTTGCAAAGCAGACAAACCCTTAAGATATCACCTCTCCCAAAGGGGTTAGCCAAAATAATTCTCCTAATTATGTTCATGATAATATAAGAAGAAGCCTCTGTAATCATCAGATATTCTCATTTTTTTCTGAGAATAACAAATATTATTTATCTGAGATTTTTAATGCTTTCATGCTGATGACCTTAGTTAATGCAGTGTTGATGATTCAATTGCTAAATAACAGTGTATCACAGACTGTGATAGAGAATGGATACTGAGCCAGCCTGGTGAGGTGATGGAGGTGAGGGTAACCGTGAGACAGTAGAAGAATTGATGAAAACTAATAGAGATGTTGGCACTCTGGTGATGGTGGACCTTGCTTTGGATCCGGAGTTGGTAATACCTGTGGTAATGATAATGGTATTAATTGTGATATAGATGTAGCATAGTCATGGAAGGAACTATATATGAATGAGGTGTGTATAATGATGTTGATCATGAGAGTCTAATGATGGAGTTAGTTTGTTGGTCCAGACAGTAATGACAAATGTAGAGGGGAGATGGATGGATGGATGGGTGGATGAATAGATGGATGGATGAATAGAAAACGATGGATAAATAATATTTCTTAAATAATTTTTCTCACTAAAATATTTTCAGATTTTTCTTCTCGGTCAAACTAAGACTAGAGATAGCCTCTCTTTTCTCAGAAAATATTTCCTCCTGAATTATATAAGAAAAAGTGATAAAATATCCTTGGATTAATAATTAGTGAGAAGAATTAACAAAGCTGCAGTAGTAAGCTACTTCTTGTTGTGACATAATTCCAGCCTGAGCCAGCTCCTTCTTAAAGGTCTTCTGGAAATACAGAGCATTGGGGAGGATGAAGAAATCTCCATGGGCAAGAAAGGACCCTCACTTATATGATGACAGGGTATGGCAATGGAAGGATCTTGTGTTGGAATCCCCAAGACCACACCCAGGCTCAGAGATTGCCTAAAAAGATGCATGAGACACAGCATACATTTGTACTCACAACTATGATTTATTTTGGTGAAAGGATATGAAGCATAATCAGCAAAAGAAAAAAGTGTATGGGGGAAAGTCCAGAGGAAACTAGGCTTGAGACTCACAGAATCTTCTCCAAGCAGAGACACACAAACATGCCAGCATTTCCAGAGAAAGGTTATGATGACATATGTTAAATTCTGTCTACCAGGGAGGCTCATTACACACCCATACCCAAGGTATTTACTGAAGGATGATCATGGAGGCACTTTCTGCCTTACACATGCCAAATTCCAGACTCCCAGAAAGGTAAAAGGAATTGAGCATAAATATACTGTACAAACTAAGGATCTATTCTTATCAGTTATGGACATTTCACATCAATTTAAAGAACAATTTATCAGCCACCTTCCAAGACGCCAGATAACTGTGAACTTTGCAAGCCAGACTTAATAGGGACAGTGGCCTCATCATTGCTGTGCAGGAAATAGACTGAGAACCAGCATCCCCCAGAAAAAAAAATTCATCTCTGGAGAACTTTTCAAGTTCTTTGCAAGCAAAAATGTAATGACAGCAGCACTTTCCTTGACCTCCTTGAGTTAGTGAATAATGATCTGGCCCTGGGGATTTGTTTCCACTGATTAAGAAGAGTCCAGCTGCATCACAAGCAGATGTGTTGCAGAAACTGTGTTTATTGGGTAGCTATAAGATGATGAGATCTCTAACAAAAACCAGTCTAACTATCTGAAAACAGCACCTCATAATAGAAGTACTTGCAAATATGATCTAGTTTTGTCATTGGTGTATATTTGAATTGCAGAACTGTCTGTTGTAAAATAGACTCTAGATATAAGTCTTAGATCAAGGTCTAGTCTTACTACTTGTAATCATTTCAGATGTCACTTCAGGTCTCAGAGTGTTGTTTGGTTTGTTTGGGGAGGAAGCACTGAAGACCAAAGAGGGAGTTGTATGGTCTTGCCACACCCTTATCATTAGTCCATATAAGGATTCTTTATTAGTCACTTTCCCATTTGTAGGAAAAAAATATCCAATGCCTGCAATTTAAAGGATAACAGGTTTATTTTGGCTCATAGTTTCAGATTGTTCAGTCCATGGTTGGGACTCCAGGACAGAAACAGCATAGTGAAGGGCAAGACCGAGGAAACCTGATGAACCCATGGCAGCCAGGAAGGGAGAAGGGAAGAATGAAGGAGCTAGGCACAAGAATGCACATTTCCAGATCACACCCCAGTGACTCATCTCTGACAAGGTTCTACTTTCTAACAGCACCCTTGGCCCTGAACTCAACAGCAGATTAATCTACTGATGAGTTAAGCCCCCATGATTGAGACACTGGCCAAAAGCCCCACCTGTAAACACATGAAACTTTGCAGGAACATTTCAGATGGAAACCATAAGAGAGCCTCCCTCATATTATTTTACAATTTTGCCTCCACTCCTATGTTCTTTCTTACTTGCACCACCAGTTGCTTCATGCATAAACGTGCTTGATAGAAGTCGATAATAAATCTGTTTCTAAACATCTTCATCTGATAATGGTTAGAATAATGGCAGCCTTATTGGCCTCAGTACAGTTTTGAGAGTCCAAAAAATGGTGTCTAAAAACACCAGTCTACACCATCTAAATATTAAGAATTGTATTTTTTAGTTGTTGTTCTTCAGTTGAAAATAGCTCATACCATCCTTTTTAGATTCTTTGTCATACATTTCATCATTCCTGGCCTAACACAGACTAGGTTTCTGTCTGCTGTGCATTGAATGGTGTTTTCCCCAAAAAGATTTGTGCATGTCCTAATCTTTGATAGATATGAATGTGACCTCATTTGGAAATAAGTCTTTTTTTTTTTAATTTAAGTGAAGAATAACATGGAAACAAGTCTTACAGATATAAACAAGTTGAGATGAGATCACATCAAATTAGGGTGGACCCCAAATCCAAGGACTGCTGTTCTTATAAAAGGACAATTTGCACACAAGAACCCAGGAAAAAGACAGAAACACAGTCATGTGGCAGAAAAAGCAAAGATCGAAGTAATACATTTATAAGCCAAAGAACAGCAAGGATTGCCAGTGTCACCAAAGCCAAGAACAAGCAAGGGAGGATCTTTGCCTAAAGAGAAGACAGTTCTCATAATATGCTGATTTGGGACTTCAGGCTCCAGAGCTGTGAAATAATAAATTTTGGGTCTTCCAAACTATCCAGTTAGTGGTAATTTGTTAGAGCAGCCTTAGAAAACGAATTCATCATCCCTGCCTCACCATGATATCACTTAGTCATTAGAGCCAGATCATCTCATCAGGCCAAGGTATGGATAGTGTGTCTCAAGCCACACAGTAAGATGGAGCAGAGAGAGAACAGAGATGAACCTTGAATTCGCCGGTTGCAGAAACAGTGTAGTAGTGTGAGAGGCAGAATTAGAAACAGCGACAAGAGGAATCTGCTCTCTAGTGCCCAGATATGTTTACCATGCCATACATGCAGCTTTATGAATGAGAAAAGTCAAAGGCATGGTTGATGAAACTCCTCAGCTCCAGTTGCATAGTAAGTCAGTGGCAGATCTAAGGGACAGTAGGTCTCTGGAGTCTGCACTCCCTCCATACATGCCAGATGCCCATTTCTATTTGGCCCACAGCTGGAAGACAGAAGTAATTAGAAAGGCAAAGTAAACTGTTAAACTGGAGCAAAAGAGCACACTGCAAGAAACTTGAGCTGTGGGGTTATTGTACAGGCAATGAGTCATCTCTCCTGAAGGCAGCATTGGAAACAAAGGCAGGGAGTTTTTCAGGGGTCTCATTGGTTGGTTCACTGTGGTTGAAGAGCAGAGTCTGCTCTCCCATTAATTTTAACACCAGCTCAGTTTGAGAGGATTTATGACCGGGCAGAGCAAAGAATGATTTGAGTTACAACTTGGCCTGGTCATGTTCAGGAGGCAAGGGCAGAATGTTTCATTTTCCAGACTGCTGACTTTCCTTTTTAACTCTCCTTCCCTGAAAACATACATAAAGGTAAGACATTGAAAAATCACCCTGAGTTTCCTGGTGGTTGGATTTTATTTTGAATCAAAAGAGAAAAAGTTGAACGACTCAAGAAAGTAGCCTGAGAAGGCTTGCATAGTGCCAAGAATAGAGCTCTGCTTTGGAGGTCCAGAGGTGCTTCTCTACCCCGCTAAAGTGTTCTGGAAATAACCTTCCTAACTTGGGGTCTGGCTTCCTAATCCATACAACAATATAAGACGGTACAATGGAATCTCACGGAGGCTTTGGTGTCATCATGTTTCTGAGTTCAAATTCTGATTCCAATGCTTACCAGGTCCAGGACTTTGAGCAAATACTTCCACCATGTTGTGCCTCTGCAAGATCTTGCAAAATCTGGTTTGGCAAAGAGAAGTAAACCAATGGCTGAAGAGGGCTGCTCTGCTCCTTGTTCATAATACGAATTTAGTTGCTATGTACTCATTTGTGCCTCCAGGAGAGGAAGATGGAAAGGGCAGCATTTTGGGAGCCTTGGAGCCAATGGGAAAGTCTCTAGGCAGATATTACTTAAAGATGCCTGGCTAATGCACCCAGTGGCTTGTGAGCAGATGAGCAGAAACATTAAGCTCAGTGGCCCCACTCATGACTGAAATTCATCCCAGTGATTTCCAGTTTCTGACCACACAGATCAGACCTTTCCATTCCTCTGGGAGAGGCTACAGAGGGTTGGAAAGAGGGAGTCACATGAAGATCAGGTTTCTAGCAATGCCCTTCCTTCAAGAAGGAGGAAATTTGAACTGTTTCCTGCTGCTTTGTTTAGCAACATGATACCTTATAATAAAATAATGAGCATTCCTATCACTACATGTAATATAAGGCAAGCTATCATGACTGTGGGTTTTATCAGAGGACAGTAGTATCCTGTTTATTCAGGTGCCTATGAGCACCAGAGCAATGGCTTTAGATTTGACAGGACCTGAGTTCTAATGCCAATGTACTCATGAACAGAATGCAACAGGGAACTTATTCAACCTCTCTGTGCCTCTTGCCCATCTACAAAAAAGTGGAGATAATAATATTCTCTATGTATTTTGTGAGCATCACAATAAATAGTACTGACTACAGGAAGCACTTAACATGTGGTTTGTACATATAAATAACAATAAATTATAGCTATTATCATTATATTGCCTGGAAGGCACTCAGAGACCTTAAAATGCATCTGATTCACCATCCTTTTTCATACACAAGAGTGAGTGGTAATTTTATTGCCTTATAGTCAAATTAATATTTCTCTTTTTCCTCTAAGTTATAGTATTTTTAAATTCTTGGAGCCAGAAAGAACAAAAAGATTCTCAGGCTCCTGCACATAACTCTGCATGTTCCAGAATGAAGTGCCTGTGGCCGCTCTGAAGAGCCCTTCCTCAGAGAAGAAGTTACAAATGTTTATAAAAATTGGCTAACGTCTTGTGATAAAGTTCTAGATCTTTGTATCAAGACCTTGAAATTGACACAAATCTATCAATATCTAGAATTCTTTGTTGGAATGATTCATCCAATTCGGTGTTAGTGAAAACCTAAAATAATTCAAATCCCAAGTGGTAACATATCAATGTGGCTACAGTGTGTTCATTAATAGTCCAGCGCAATTCAACAGAGATAGCTATAAATTCTCCAGTATGTCTATAGCTGCAAGCCCAACTTCCTGTATTCATTTTTTCAGCCTTTCCATTACCCATATGTCTTTAATATTTACTCTGTGGGAGACAGTATATTTGACCTTGGGAATATATGGTTAAACAATACATTATGATCCTTGTCCTCAAAATCAGTGTCAAACAAAGTAGCACAAAAATTAAATACACTATTATAATGAAGCATAACAAGTGTTTCATCCCATAAATTGTAAAAAACTGGTAGACTTGAGATTTTTAACCTTGGAAATTTGTCATAGGTTTCATAACTAGGCTATAGTTTTTTACAGTTAAGCAGTGAGGAAAAACCTAGAGTTCAACACTGTCACCCCAAAAATCCTCACGCATAATCACTACGCTCCACATGGAACATCCTTTGTTTCATATACCTGTGACACAGCATCTGGAGATGAGCAGTCAGCAGTTGGACCATGTACCAAGTACTCAGGGATAAGCATAGCTGGAGACATGAATTGAGGAGCCAGCAACAAGAAGAAGCAAGTGAAAGGAGAAGAAAGCTCACCATAGAATTTGGACACAGTAATATATAACTGATGGGAAGACAAAACAGGAGTACAGGGAGCAAATGGGGGGAGAGTGAGGAGAAGAGACAGGGCAAAGGATAGGGAAGATGACAGGGTGTAGGGGGAAGAGTACGTTAGGAAGAAAACTACAGAGTCAAAAAGCCAGGAAAGAGGTGATAATTGATATAAAAAGTTGGTTAAAGACCACGATTTTGTATCTGCAAGAGTCAATGATGATCTTGCAAAGGGAGTTTTTGGAGTATAAAAGGACAAACACAGGGAAGAGTGGCTTTTCTTCGTGATTTAGCTATTATGAATTCTACTGCTATAAACATGAGTATGTATATATCACTGTAATACGATGCCTTTAACTTTCTGAAAAAGACACTTAGAAGGGTAATACTTGGTTGAATGGAATTTCTAGTTTTAGGTCTTTGAAGAAACATCTTACTGATTTCACAGTGGTTATACTAGTTTACATTCCCACCAACCATGTAATAGAGTTCCTTCTTTCTGACAGTCTCACCAGCATTTGTTATTATCTTATTTCTTAATGATACCTTCTTCACTGTCTCATTTCTATCTGTCATCTATGTTTCCATTCCACATGGGTCCCTAAGGGTAATGTCAAGTAACAGTCACTTTCTCCCTATTCTAATATTCTAAACAAATGAAGAATCAAAACAAACAAGCCAAAACCTTTATTACCAAGAAAAGCGAGAAGGAGGGATATTGCTTAGTATGGAAACCAAACATGAATTGAGGCTTTAGAATTAGGCATATTTACTCACCTAGGAAATACAGCTACAGGAGATTTTTGTTTCCCATGTGCAGATAGATGATTATTAGTTAAGGATCTTCAGAATTAGCTAGAAATTATTAAACAAAAAAAATTCCAAGCTCAGAGTTGAGGCATGGGGAAAACCATTGCCTTCCCTGCATACCTATGTTTTCATTCCAGCAATAATCTTCACCACCTGGTAGGTGGTTCAGGTGTTTCTTGCAAACCTCCAGGTATGAGGGGTGTGCTTCACTGAAAGTGTACATTCTCTATTTTGACCCCAAATCTGTCTACCTGTAGCTTGCGCCCACTGGGTAACACACGTGCCCCACATCTAATCATTACTCTGAATAGCAGTCCTTTAGATATTTGAAGTCCTGGTCACCTCTGAGGTTTCTCTCTTCCTGGCTTTTACTGACTTTAAGTGTGGCTCATTTGACATGGTTGGGGTTCCTCGGTCATCTCAGCTTCTGCTTATTCATGCGGTAAATATTGGGTATCTTTGGCTACAAGGAAATAAATTGTTTAATAAGAAAAATATAAACATTCTGATTTCTGCTACTGGCTGTTCAACTTAACTCTACGTAAACTTGGGAAAATTTATCTCATTAACACAATCAAAGGGTATGTTTAAAAATCTCTAAATTCCAATCTATGGTATCATCTGTCTCTTTCATCTGTCTCTTTAGTCCTTTCCCTATGTTACTGAATCAACTTATTTTCTGCTTTCCTTTTGATCTCTCTCTCTCTCCCCAGTTTGCCCATCTTTCAGGCTTTGTATTTTACAGAGACACTTTTTCTTGTCTCTTTATATTTCTGTTTCCTTTTCTGACTCTTCATCTTCCTCTGTGTCCCTGTATCTTTTTGACCTTGGAGAAAAACATATGGTCAAGGTCTATGTGCTGGGAAAACAATCAAATTACACCAGGCCTCTCTGGACAAGGTTCTCTGCAGCTGATGGAAAGTTTACATCTAGCCAAAATCAGCTCTATTAATAGACTTTATCCTTCCAGCTTCTCACACTGTAACCTCTTCCTTCAGCACAGCAGATGATGTAAGACCTGAGAAGCCAGGGGTTCTGGAAAAGTTACTGTGTCACAAGCTAATGGCCTATGAAATGAAAATGCCTGGCCCACCTGCTTTGCATGGCTTCCTTCATTGGAAACCTGCAGCTGTCTGGCCCAGGTCAGTGCTGAGGAAAGGCAAGGGAGACTTGTCCTAGATCTGAGCCAACAGAGAAAACTAGGAGAGTTGCCAAATGCAAATAGTTCAGACCACAATTCTTCCCTCACCAGTGTCATTTATCCCTCCAAATATTTTTTACTATATGGTTCACAGAGTCAGTAGACTCGAGTTTGACTCAAAGCTTTGCCACTCTAATTGTCTATGACCTTGGGTAGGTCACTTCCCCTTTTTGCATACGAGACAGGCTTTCATCTGTAACAGGAAGAGCACAAATTCTTCATCTACTCTTGAGTTTCTTTCACTGTAAAATTATTGTAGAGGGAGTTGGCCAGTTTTGTTTGCTTGTAATTTTGGCATTTGCTGCTCATTCATAAACAATTATGTTCCTTTTCTGTTAAATTTAGAAGCCAAACAAGAAGGGAAAAAATAAGCGACTGAAATTTTGAGAAAAAAAAGTATATATTTTTCTGTTCTTATGCAGAAATCTAAGAAGTTAAAAAGGAAGTAGAAGATTCAGACTTAAATTCTGCAGACAAGTGATTTGCAGGGAAATCAACCTGCAAACATTGGCACCAAATGTCTCTCATTAAAACTTTGAACACATAACCAATTAAGAGTGCCAATGGAATGGTCTCTAGGAAAGTAAATGGATTTTCACCTTAGGAAATGCAGAAAACTTTATAGCTCCTCCATCCAGATAATGTTGGATTCAACAAATCTAAAGACATCATTAGATACATTAATTAGGATAACTCTCCATTTTACAATGAATTGATTGTTTTGTTTTGTTTTGCTTTGCTTTGCTTTGTTTTGTTTGTAATTAAAGGACCAGTTAGTGGAAAACTAGACCTTACATCATCTAAGAAGCAAAGGGTTTTTGTCTCACTTTTCATTAATAACTCTCTTTTGAGCCCTGTTATCACAATGTCCCTCCTTTTGGGGGAAGGGCCATGCAAAATAATGTATATCATGTTTATGTTCTTCAATCAGAGACATCTAATTTTGTTGTCTTGGACCTCAATTGATTTTGCAGCCCTACTTCTTTGGTGTGTTCTCCAACTCTTCTAGTCTTATGATTCCCTTTTCATTCTCCAACCCCCTGGTGGCTGGGAAAGTGGGAGAAAGAACATAGAACTTTAGTCCAGAAAAGTATAGGACCCAGTTTACTGAACCACACATTTTGACCCAGTGGTTAAAATTCATTCTGAGCAAAGCAAACCAGAATAATTCCTATAAATTATGTGTCTTGGAAGAAAAGGGGCCTCATTTTTCAAGTCATATAGCTAAAAGCATATAAAGTTAGGTATTCTGGCAACCATCTTTTCTCCAGGTGGTGATAGTAAAAGAGATAGAGAAAAGCAACATTGGGAAAGTGGGATTGTTAATCATCTTATTAAAGTCCTTATATCATATAGCAAAACCAGATTCACTCTTAGCTATTGATAGGAGTCAGTTTTTCTTTATTAACTCCATATTTCTCTATGAAATAACTTCTTTTTTACATGTGTATGGATATTGCACTTCATATATTTCTGTGGTATTTGTAATAGATATGTATTCTCCTCTATACATGTAAGGGGAAAAAAAAAGATAAAGAAAATTGACCAGATAGCTCCAGGAAAGTAGATGCTGAGCCAAGAGTAAGGACTAATCATCAAGGTTATTGGTCAATTATAAAGCCCATGCAGAAAATAGACTCTAAACTGGGAAAGGTTATTGCACTGTCTGAATCCCCTTTCTGCAGCAAGATATAGCTTCGAAGAATGCTTCTAATTATCATGAAATGGTACAATGACATAAGTGGCAAAGGGAACTAGGAATAAGCCTGTGAGCAAGACTTGATGGTCATGGGAAGGAAGTAGAGAGGGCAAGGAGGGAATGAATCCTCGCTCTCTGTTGCTGAGTCCTGAGCCTCAGGTTCTACTCATTGAAAACACAGGTTGTGGGGCACAGTGGAGAAGCGAACACTTCACGTAGAAGTAAGGAAAGGATAATTTCAGATACACTAACCTCTGCTTGTTACCAAGGAAGGAGGGCAGAGCTCCCGTGGGTTGACTGGAAAAACAGCCTCCTGGTAGAGTTTGATTTGATGCTAATGATTTGAGTGTGTATAGCAAGTGTAGTCCAGTGTGCAGTGTGTACTCGTTTGTAATTTGACTGTATTACCAAGTGTCTGAGCCAAGTGAGACACAGCCTTTTCCCCTACTTAAGTTTGAGTTGAGATCCTGTATCATGTAAGAGTCACATTTTGTATTCCACCATTTCTACTTTATAGGGTTTGTGAACTTACACAAGCAAATTTGCCCAATTGGGTTTTGTTTTGTTTTGTTTTCTTCCTGGGATCAAACTTATGAGCTCGCACTTGCCAGACAGTCACTTACGCCACTGAGCTAAATCCCTGGCTGGCTGACTGGCTGGCTGGCTTTCTTTCTTTCTTGTTTTTTCAATTGTCTTTATTAGCGCAATGTCAGTATTCAGAGAGCCTTTGTGAAGATCGAACATAATACACCGCCCACGGACCGACACAGACCTCGCAAGCAGGACACGCTGGTCCCTTCTTCCTGTGCCATGCCTTCCTGCTTGGCCAAATGTTCCAAAAGGCACAGACAGATCCTTAGGTGCTTTCCATTGACATATTCCATACCCGGGAAGTACCAAATAATTTTTGAGGGGTTAATGATGAATGCTGGAATAGGCAAGCATAGAATTAAAACAAAGATAAAATGAAGACCAGGAGTAGAAAGGAGGCATTTTTTTTTGAAAGCCAGTATTTTGACACTTTGTTCACCACCTGCTTTGAGCAGACTAGAAAAACAAGGACTATTACTGCTTCCTCTCCTCACAACAAAAACAAGTATCAAACAAGCATAAAAGAAGCCATAACAAGGTAAGCCAAAAAAGGAAAACACCAAAACCATGATTGCAATCATGATAGTACATGTTTTTCCATATTCCTACCTAAACCATAGGGAAACAGCAAATCTGTAGAAAAGAACCTGTCATGTCTTTCACGGCACTTCACAGTGAAAAAATCCCACTTTTTCAGTGTCATTGCATGTGCCTCTTACAAATAAAAACAAAAGGCATAGTCAGAGCAGAGGATTTTACTCTGTACGAAGTTTATGAAAGTTCATCGTCCACTATAAAATTAAAACTTACTCAGCCACCAAAAATCATATGTAATCAAAAGAAGAAGAGAAAATAGCAAGCAATCCTATTCTCTCCTTTCTAATTTCATTCTCACTCTACTCTGGAGTAATCATTTCTTGATGCTTTTATTTCAAGTGATGGGTTTGTAAATTCTTTTACATCATTAAGAAAACAGTGAAAATATACTCCTAGAACTTACTTTTTCTCATTTAATGTTATAACCTAATCAGTCTCCCAAGTTTTTATACTTTTCGTAAACATCAAACATATTTTAATTTACCATTTCCTGATCTTAGATATTGATTACTTACAAAATTTTATTGTTAGATATACATAACATGTATTCTGTTATGTTGTTATATAAGTATTTATGTACACATGTACATTTGCACGCTACATATCTATCTGGTCTTAGGACATGTGCAATAACAAAATATCATAGACTGGATGGTTTAAACAATAGAAAATTATTTATTACAGTTCTGGAGACTGGGAAGTTGAAGATAAAGATTATGGCCTATTTCTCAGAAGTAAAATCTCTCTGACCTATTCCTGGCTTCCTAAACAAGTCATAGAAACCACAACTACTCTTCCTCAAAGAAAGTCGTAGAAAAAAGGAAAGAAAAGAAAAGCCGACAACATAGCTCAGTTGCACAGCTCCTGCCTGGCAAATATGAAGTCATGAGTTTGATTCCTGGTAGCAAGAAAAAGAAGAAAAAAGAAAATCATAGAAACTAGAGCTCTTTTCCTCAAAGTGGAAAAAAAAAAACCAACCTAGATGCCTCACTCCAGCCATGCCTTGTTTAGGAGCCAGCTACTGAGAAATCAATACCCTCATTCTGGAGGAAACTTGCCCCACATCTAGGAGGAAGAAAAGCTATGACTGCATAGGCAGATCTTTCTGATGTTTCCTCAGTCTCTTTCCATTCCACTGCATTCAGTCACATTCTTATGAGGCTGTCCTGGCTTTCCCTAACCAGAAATAGACATCCATCCTGGGTCTTTGGGCTTAAGTCCTATATTTTTTAAAATTACGAACAAATAAATATGTTATGTTTTTCTTCTGTGAATCCATCTACTGCCAGTTTATTTCAGCATACTCAAGCATTGAACCTTGAGAGGGAGTCTGAATTCTCTACACTCTGATAGCTGACCCTGCCCTATACTTACTAGCTATGTGATGTCAAGCAAGTTTTTCAAATCATCTGGGCCTCAGCTTCCTCAGCTAGAAGACAGAAATGAGAATTCATGGAATACTGTTTGAGCCAGCCCTGTAGTGGCTCAGTTTTCATTGCCTGACACCTACTCTAGAAATCCTGAGCTACTCTCAGACTCCCTAAGGGCTTGGATCCACACTTCTGGCACACTTTGCGTGTACTGATCCCTGCCTACAATGATCAGTCGTCGGCAGCACTCGCTCCCGTTAGCCTTCAACGTTCACCTCAAGCCTCATTTTCATAGAAAGCCTCCCCTGGCCTAAACTTCCAGGTTGTTTGCTGATTCCTCCATCTACCCTCCTTGGTTCTTGGTAGCTGCTGTGATCATAGCACTTGTCACAAACCATGCAGTCATTTATCTACCTGGGAGCTCACTGAAAGACCAGTCAAATTAATACCATAGCATTTACTCATTTGTTGATCTCAGTGGAAGTAGAGACACTTTAAAGTTGTATTAAACCATAGCAATGCTTAGGCTATCTTCTGGTTTAGCAGTATATCCTGAAAGCACCACTGTGCAGAAGGACCAATGGACAGCACTGGCCAGCACACTAGTCCTTGTCCTCTTTTTCTGTTTCATTTCCTGCTGCATAGAGCCAGAAGGTCAAAACTGACCTCAGCAAGCCCCTTACTGTGCTTTTCTCAGTTCAAGTGTGCTATAAATGAAGGGAAGTGTTCACCTGTACAGAAAAAATATGAACAACTTACGACTGCCCATTAAGAAAGGCCTGTTATTTCTTGGTTATTCCGAAGTCTCAGTAAATCATCTATTTTATAGGCAATGCCTTGCCTTTGGATCAACAATGAAAGTATTTTCAGTGTTATAGGAAAGATGGAAGAAGAAATGGAATAACCATATATTGTTTCTGTCACAGCAATATAATGCCCACTGAATCTTTTTTAAGTACCAAGACACAAAGATTAATGAAATTCAGAAGTCTGTACTACCAAAACTACAGCCTAATGGAAGATGGATGGTTTGCTGATAAATGTTTATCAACTGGCTAGGCAGCGGGTGGGGAGGGTGAAAGAAGTCCTGTTCTCTAGCATTTCCAAATTTCTGTAGTGCAGATACAGCTATAATGGCTCATTTCATTATCCTATTAGCAAAATCTTGGTCTTTTGGAGTCGGTTATATGATTCAACCTCAGTGGTACAAGAATAACCCACAAGATCAGTCTCTGCGTTTGATTTGCTTATACCAGTCCTGTTCCTAAAAGCAATAAAAGATTATTTGACTGTAGTCATAAAAGTCCCTCAACAGAAAATTTAAAACTTTATACCAGAGGCAGTTTTTTGTGATGCTAATGAAACTTAAGCTTCATGGTTCTGCGCTGTGCATGTGCTTTTTCTAAATATACATATATTTGCATACCTAATTTTGTATTCAGAATTGTCTTTGCTTTTCTTAAAAAGAACAGCCTAAATTGAACAAATACACAGCATCTCTGCTTGAGCTTGTCAATTTTTTCCTTTAAACTCTAAAGTAGCTAGACCCCAGCTATTTCATAGGAATCGCCTGTGGCTTGCTCCAAATGCTCTCTCCGGCTCGGCTCGGTGGGTGATGTGGGGCCTGAGATGTTGTTTCCACTAAGCTCACAGGTAATACTGGCTCTGCAATCTCACAGACCACACTTTCTAGCCAGGGCTCACAGCATCAGTCATTAGTCTAGCGAGAGTAACCACATGAGGTACTTTAACTGCTGTTCTGCCAGCGAGCATAGTGAACTCCCACTGATACATTACCCCAGTGCTAACCATTTCTTCCCTGCCTTTAAGTCTAGCCTAAACCCAACAACTCCAGATTTCCTTTTTAGAAGTTTGTCACTTGAGTCAACCCTCATAATAATTCACACAATGAATTGCTTGGGTGAAAATGCAGAATTAACTTTATCTACATAAACCAGAAAGAACTTTATGGTAAGGTATGAAATAGCTTACAGAAATCACCGAATCCAAGCACAGGCACTATCCTAACTAGAATAATTAAGCAAGCTAAGGCAAAAGAATTGATAGTTTTTTTGAAACCCCACCCCATATTTTAGTTGGCCACCATTTAATATAAATAATGCTAGCAAAAATAAAGTAAATTAGTTTTTTTTTAAATCCAGCACAACTAAACCTCTCAATTACCTTGCATATCAAAGGATACAATCTCCTCTCTTTGGTTGACATCTCACATGCCTTACTTCTCCTTGCAGGAGAATTTAGAATGTGTTATCTAGTTGGCAAAACATAGATCACATGCAGAACCTGTGCACAGGATTCTGAAATGCAGTGTTTCCCTGCCTCATCTCTGTAGAATGAAAAGTCTTTCTGGGAAGGGTCACTTCTTCAGATACACCTATGCTGTTACTTTTGCCTCTTTTCTGAAGCAGTTGTGGAATTTCACTTTTGTGAACATCTTCATGATATGTGCTAAAAGAAAAGACAATGAATGGTTCTTCCAAGTGCCATCCAACAGAAAGGCAGGATCAAAGAAATATTATGATGTATCCTCATCCACCTTATTCAACAGATCTGTCATGTGACTTCTGGCTCTTCCCCAAAGTCAAAACAACCATGAAGGTAAATGTTTTTAACCAATTCAGGATATTGTCAAGCCAGCCATGACAGCAACAGCTAAAGACATGAAAGAAGACTTCCAGAACTGCTTCAGAAAGCAGCAAGAATGATGAAATAAATGTGTTTGAAGCAAGAGGAAGTATTTTGAGGGAGATTAATGGTAATGTGTCTTTTACTATAATGAATTTTTAAAATTCACCTCACCTACAAGGTGTGAGTTTTCTTGAATACCTTGTAGCGATAGTCAAACTGGACAAAGTTTAAGTCCAGAGAGATGAAAGTGTTGAACACACAAGGGTATGGAAACACGAACTGTTTTTCAAGTTTATTGTGATAAACTGCATCTTTTTTCTGTTCCCCTTAGCCTCGAATGAATTCAGTAATATTTTTCTCTCCAAAAACTTTTAAAGTGAGTATTAGCTCTTCCTTCACTATTTACATTCACTATGTGAAAGAAAAAAAAACAGAAAAATCAACTCTTATGGCCAGCTTCATTGCTTATTTTTCTACTTTTTCGTAAGTACTCTGACTACTGCTGGGAAAGTGACTTAATTTTATTAAACATTTCTCCATATATAAACAGGGACAGCTGAACCTGTTTCTGAGTCACAGTGAGAAACAAGTGATAAGACGGATGTGAAAACATACATGGACCCTAGCAACACTGAATTAATAGAAGTGATTAAAATAGTGACGGTCTTTTTAGCCCAGATTTTTCCAAAGCATTACAGATGCTTCTGGACATCCCCTAATTAATCCCAGTGTGCCCTTCAGGAGGCAAAGGATATAATATGAGATATGTTTCCAGACCTGTAGCCAAGACTCAGAGAGCATCGCTCCTTCTGCCTGTGCTCACTCAGCAAGTCTGCTCCGAAGTTCAGCCCAGGTACCATGGCTGCACCTCTGAGCCCTCCCTGGGGCCCCACACACACTCAGGCTTTGCTCTGTGACTTCTACAGCTGCTCACCCAAGAGCAGTAAAAAATGCTTTTGCATTGCACCTGCCTTTGGCTTCTACTGAGAGTAGAAAACAGTTAAACCTGGGGAGGATCAGACTCTTAGGTTTTCTAACACCACCCAAAACTCAGCTTTCCCATCTTGGGCAATGATACCAGCAGTCATTAAACTATGCAAGCCAAAAATCTAGTATTTCCATTTCTTTACCCATCAACCTTTTGCCCAAAAGCAAGCCCTGTTGACCCTATCTAAAAGTTGTATTTTCAGTATAATCACTTATTTCAGACCCCATGGCTTCCACCGAAGTGAGCCAAGCCATCACCTTTTCTGAACTGTTGCATTGCCACCCTACAAAACATCTCTAGTAATGCACTTGCCACTGCAATTCATTCTCAAAAAGAAAGCTAGAGGGGTCTTTTAAGAACAAGATCAGTCAAAGTATCTTTCTGCATAGAATACTGCAATGGCGTTCTATTATAATTAAGCTGAAACCCAGAATCTTTACGATGGTTGTGATTGTGTCCCTCTCTAGGATCTCTCTTCTTCCCTTCCCATCAAGCCCATTAGCCTCCAGGGTTTAGCTCCTGAAACACACTAACTTCTTACAATCATGCATATTATGCTCTTCATTGTTCCATATTTCATATGGTAGGCACTATGTAAAGGATTGGATTGGATTGGATTGGATTGGATTGATGGATCAACAGAAAATAAAATGACTTCAGTATTCTCAAGAAAATAATCTAAGGGAAATAACATAAGCTAGGAAGTGAAGGACCTCTACAAAGAAAACTACAATACTCTGAAAAAGGAGATTGAAGAGAATAACAGAAAATGAAAAGATGTCCCTTGCTCCTGGGTAGGCAGAACCAATATTGTCAAAATGACCATACTCCCAAAACCGTAACACAGATTTAATGCAGTCCCAATCAAAATGTGAACTGCATAGTTTATAGAACTAGAGAAAATAATCCTAAAATTTTTGTGTAACCAGAGGAGACTCAGAATAGCAAAAACAATTTTTGGAAACAAGTGCAAAGGATACCTTACAATACCAGACTTCAAGCTTTTATACAAAGAAATAGTGTTTAAAAAAAACAGCATAGTACTGGAACAAAATCATATACATGGATCAACGAAACAAGACAGAAGACACAGAAACATGTCCAGACACATTCAGCTATTAGATCTTTCACGAAAGAGTGAAAAAGCATATGTTGAAAGAAAGACAGACTTTTCAATAAGTGGTGCTGGGAAAACTGGTTATCTGTGTCCAGAAGATTGAAACTTGACTGGTATCTCTCACCATGTAATAAATTAAAATCAAAATTGATCAAAGATCTAAACATTAAAACAGAAATATTAAACTTACATGAAGGAAATTGGGAAAACACTTAACGACATAAGGGTAGGACAAGATTTTCTAAACAGAACCTCAATTGCACAAGTAACAGTAAGAATCAACAAATGGAAGTATATCACACTAAAAAGCTCTGTACAACAACATAAATCAATTAATATGGGACAGACACAATCTAAACAATAGGAGAAAAATTTGCCATCTACTCATCAGACAGAGTACGAATATCTAGAATATATAAAGAACTCAAAACTTTCAACCACCTCAAATTAAAGATCCAGTGAAGAAGTAGGCAAGTGAAATGAATAGATGCTTCACAAAGAAAGAGTACAAATTGCTTCTCTGCATTTTGGCTAAGATCAAGTGGAGAAAGAGTACAAATGACTAGCAAATACATGAAAAAGTGTTTAACATCTCTGGCCATTACAAAGATGCAAAATAAAACACTAAGATTCCATCTTACTCAGAAAGAATGGCTATCATCGAGAGATCAAAAAATAATAAATGTTGGTGTGGCTATGCTAAAAAAGAACCCTCCTACCTTATTTGACTCTAAACTAACAACCATTGTGGAAGTCAAAATGGAGATTTCTAAAAGAAATGAAATTAGAAATTCCATATGACTCAGCAATCCCTCTGCTATGGATCTTCCCTAGAGACATCATACTGCAGGGATACAAGCATACAAATGTTTATAGCAGTGCAATTCACAACTGCTAAATCTTGAAACAGCATATATACCCATCGACAGACAATTGGATAAATAAATTAGGTACAAATACATAATGAAATGCTACTCAGTTATAAAGAAGGACAAAATATCTGTAGGAAAATGGATGCACTTAAGTGTTATGGTTTGTGTCTGGATGCTCCCCACTAGAGCCTCATGCAGTCATGGAGGATGGAGCTTTTCAGAAGCTGATAAATCTAGAGTTTGTGATTGGTTAATGGTCCAACGCTGGGATTATGGGTGTGAGTGCTCACCTGCCTTGGGGCAGGTAGTCTGCAAAAAATATAAGGGAGGAAAGGAGGCTTGCTCTCTCACTCCTCCCTCTCTGCTTTTGCTGCTTTTGCTGTTTTCTGCTGCCATGAACTGTTACCTGCTGTCATGTGCCACTCTCCCTTGGAGTCAGCCAAGTATGGACAGAAACCTCCACAAACTGTGAGCTAAATAAACCTTTCCTTCCCTAATTTTGGGTGTTGGGTATTTTGTCCCAGCAATGAGAGAAAAGTAGCCAACACACCTAGAAAATAAAATGTTGAGTTATCTCTCATCTGAGTATGGCAAAGTAAAAACTAAGTGAAAACTAAAGGAAGGATAGAATGAGATGGATCTCTTGCAGAAGGGGTCTAGGGGACCAAGGTTAAGGGTTGGGATGGAGGTAATAGGGAAATAAGTGGAGTGAAGATACACTATGTATAAGGTCCCAACAGCTACAATGAACATCTTAGTTCATAAACATAAACTAAGATTAACAACATCAAGAATGAAACAGGAAAGAAGAACTAAAGGAGGAGGGAGAGAGAGGGAAGCGAGGGGATTTTGAAAATAAACAAGCTGTATTACGTATGTGTACCGACTCTCCAAGGTGATTATGGAATGTATGCACTGCAAACAAGTACTAATAAAATGAAATTTTAAAAAACTCAAAACATTTATTTAGAAGTAGGAAAACAAACTCATTTTTCCTTAGTATTCATTTTTATACTGTTCATATTTTAAGTGTATTATTACCCAATGATAAATCCTACTTTAAATGTTTTTTAAAAACCAAAAACATAGTGACTTTTCTAATCTTTATGGTTTTCATCTCATAAATGCTGCTATTTATGGACTGAAAGGTCTAAGAAACTTGGATCAATAAAATCAAGGAAAGTCTGAGGAGTGGGGAATTCAATTTTTAATAAGATTCAGAATGGAAGTTCAAATGTCAGGAAGCTCCTAAATTGACCTGCAAATTGGGTGGAAAATATCGAAGTCTTCCCAAACAGAATTCAGAGACTACCTGGAAGGAAAGAGATTGCTAAAGCCAAGGTAAGTTGAGATGGGCTGAGGTACATGGATTCTCTCTTGAAAGAGCATATCTTTTCTGTTTAATAAACTATTATACCATAGCCTTAGCAATGATACAACTGTGGAGTCCTAAGAAGCCATCAATCACCTCCCAATAAAACAGGTGGAAAACAGAACTCTCATTCTCAGCTGTAGGAAGCAGCTCAAAATAAAGGATCATCTTGAGTGTGGGCTCATACACTTTGTTATTTTTTTCTCTTACGTGAAATATATCAAGTTGAAACATTTAACAGCCCTCTTGCAAAAGCCTAGGTCATAGGCCATAGCAACTAGTTCAGGATGGCAGAAATTAATGACTTCTGAGAGAACTAGCTAATATTTCACAAGCCCCCTACTTACTTCCCATTATCCCTCCCCTAGTGAATGTAAGAGATAGAGTTAAATCTTTTAGATTAGAAATTAGAGGAATTCTCCCAGTAGCAAAGCCCCAAAGTTATAAATTGTCAAATTAACTTTTAATTACCAAGTTTTCTCCTTTGGAGATGGATTTTCTTTAATTTCCTAAAGTGGAGAGAAAAAATTCAGAGTTCTAAGCAACACTGAGTAGGTTCTGAATTATAATTCTACAATTGCCTCACTGTGGGGGCTTTAAAGAGTTTTCACTTCTCTCCCAGAGACAACATGTAAGAGAGTAATCATGATGGTATCAGGAGGAAGAAATAAGAGAAACTATATGTAAGTGACTTAGAGTATTCCCCATGTTTCCTGGCATATCAGATACTTTATTCATGACCTTGGTCTTCACACAGCCTCCTTTCACAAGCCCTCCTTTCAAAACCAAGCATAAGCCCAGCTTTGTAGTCAGGTATTCAATAAACAGCTCTTCCATTCCTGAAACAGCTTTATTACTGAGTAAGCTTTTGCTGTGGTGGGTGCTCTCTGTCACTGCTAACCTCAGCTAATCAACAGTAATGTTAGATCAGTCCAGATCAGGAGCCAGACCACCTAGATCCAAAGCCTGCTTAGGCCCTTAATTGCTATCTAAACTGTAACAAGTTACATAATATCTCTGTTCCTCAGTCGCCTCATCAATCCTGGCACAATTATCCATGCAGGATTGTTGTGAAGGTACAAATGAGTCATATACAAAGACAGTAAAACAGTGCTGGGGATATAGGAAGCCCGAGTGCATGGGCTTTGTACTTCCTTCCTATATAACAGACCATTATGATATGTAACGTCTTCGTTACATAAAGTCTCCTGCATTGAAATATCTTCCCTTGATCTTATTTTCTGTCTTTTGCTAAGATGACAACTATCTTTCCATGGCTTGGACACAATGGTGGCGAACATTCTAGAGTTTTCAAAGACATGAACATCCAGCTACAGCACACATGCTACTAGTTTGCCACCAGTGACCTGGAATGTCAGCATAAACTTGCAATAACTAAGATCTCCCTTAGGTTTGGGATGGGGATGAATTTCTCAATTCTCAAATGAATGGAAGGTGGGTGTCCTTTTCCCCCACTGACCTTGGGCTTTCTTGAAACTAGACTTCACAGTCCAGAAATGTGAATTGTGGACCTGGATTGTGTGTTTAGATAGTACCCACCACAAAGAACAAGTGCAGGATGAGGATGGGTTGGGACTCAGAGTCTCACCTAGCATGACATATTTTACAGTTCAGGTTACTGAGCCTGAAACCATTCTGCTCTTAGATTCCCCGTACTAATTTTCCTTAGCCGTGGTAAATGCATTTTGTCTTATGAGTCAGCTCCACTCTACGGGAGGAAGTTATTTTATTAGTGGAGACTTGAGCAAATGTCTGAGACTGCATCTGAGTTCACCAGAAAATGTGACTATGATTAATTAGCACTGTCTGCCATGTGTAAAGGATTAGAGAGCAGAGCTACATGGGCCCATGGGCCTTGTACTTCATTGTTCTGTCCCGTCCTGTTTAAATGTCCCTGCCTTGATTCAGCGGCACCATCAGAAGCCCAGAAGTAGCTAGACATAAAAAATGCACAGACCCAACCTAACCTGATTGGAACTCGCTTCTCCATGAAACAATAGTCTCATCTTACCATGTATTTCAAAATAACTTTCTCAAAATATTTATGATGAATAAAGTCACAATATATGTGACAATTAACTGCTATCTCTTCCTCACCCTGGCCTCAAGATGTTACTTCAGTTCTATAAACTCTACCATTCGGGACAAACTACATGGGGAGTTCTCCTGGCAAGGACTCAAGTTATCAAAATCTTGGCTTCCAAGATTTAAAGAGCAACAGTGTAGGATTTAAAACAAAAGTTCATTAAAAGCATTCCTTTTAGAATTAGACTATCTGACTTCAAATACTGGCTTTGCCCTTTATCTGGAACATGGGCAAATGATTGAATCTCTCTATTCCTCAATTTTTTTATATCTTAAGTGCATAGGAACAAGAAAGTCACCTTTAGAAGACCCTGATGGTCATACAAAATACGTAAAACAATTGGAGTAGTGACTGGAACATAGTAAGCATTTCAAATATGTCAGCTGCTGTTGTGCTGGGGAAGAAATCTAGGTAAAAGAATTATTCTTGACGCCTATGACTAGAATTAAAAAATAGTAATCCCATGAGAAAAGAAGAAAGGTAGGAAAAAGGCTGTAACAAATTTCAATGTTGGTAAAGTCTCTGCAAATTTTTCTCTCACCCTATCTCCCTCCCACATCTGGCCATAGCCCTGAAAGTCAGCAAGGCTGTCTACAATAATGTGAAGAGGGAAAAACATAAAACCATTTCAGAGGTGCCTGTGTTCTCTCCTGAGTACTGTGCTCACCCGCAAAGTGAACATCCAAAAGACTAAATGTATCCTCAGAGCTGACCTGCTTACAGAGCCAGAATGGGGCTGGTCTCAACTGGGGCAGGACCTGAGAGAGCAGCCCCTGAGTGAAGGGAGCTTCCTGTCCCAGTGCTGCCCAGGAACCCACAGAGGCCACACTGGGGAGAGATGAAAGTCTTTGACTTTAACAAACCTCTCTCTAGAGACAAATGAAAGAATTGGCCATCACCAGACTGATGGCAGCTCACAGAGCCGTTCTGTGTGTGAGCTGTGGGTTACTGCGAGTTTGTAAGTCTGAATGGGTTTAGGGAATTGGAAGAATTGGGAGTGTTTGGGAACAATGGTCTTGGAGTTTAAGAGGTTGTTCTGTTTGGTTCAGTTTGGTGTATTTTAATGCTTAATTTGAAAAGACATTGAGTTTAAGTCTGATAGAGTTCAAGATAGTCTCTCCTGCTGGTGGGAGTGTGCTCCTCCACATTTCCTTGGCAACACTGAACCACTGCCTCACTCTCACACACACGTTCTTCTTCAGGAACAGTTTCTCAAAGGCAAGAATCTCCACTCTTCCCCTATGTGCACAGCATTTGCTTCCAAGCTCCAGATCAAGCAGAGATGAATCTCACTTGAGAGAAGACTGCTCTGGGGCCTCCCTCTGTGTGCTCTGCCTCTCCACTGTGGTGACGGGATACAGGGACAGTGAGAAAAGGAAGCCTGGGTGGCTGGCACTGTCACCACTGGCTGCACAGTCTTCAACAAGTCAAACCACTGGGCTGGGACCTTCATGTTTTGATCTGTACCAAGAGCATATTAGACTACAGCAGAGTAAAGCTTCTGTGTAGCTCTAATAGTCCATGACTTACTGACATGGGTGTTTATCTTGCTACTTTACCTTCTTTCCCTGCATTCCTTTCCTTTTCCACTTTGTCCCTTGCTGTACCTTGTGGTGCAGGCTGGGCATGACACATGGCCCATCCCAGAAAGGCACTTTGCCTAACAGGTCTCAGGAGAGGAGCTCCTGTGGCCGTTGCTGGCTTCTGCTGACTTCTGGTGCAAATCAGCAGCTGCAGCTGCACTTTCAGGACATTTTTAGAATGAGCTCTGGGCAGAGGAATAGGACTGAATAATAGCTGTGTGTTTTAATGAAAGAGAGAAGGGAAAGGAAGCAAGGGAAATCTTGGCACAGATGCTGAATTTTAATGAATCGTTGAAGTAAGAACTCTCAGCGTGGAGAGTTAGGATAAGACACCAAGCCAGGCTAATTTCTCATTTGCCTTTGAAATAGATGATGGAGTATTGGTACCCAAAGATGATTGGCAATTTTGATAAAATCAAACAGATCAATTCAGCTAATAGTTGTTTGGTGTGTGTGTGTGTGTGTGTGTGTGTGTGTGTGTGTATCTAACTCACTAATCTACTCAATGGCTGGTTATTTTTTTCAATCTCCTGACTAAGCACATACATAGGCTATTGCCCATTGCAACCCTGGTTCCACCAGCTAAGTGTGATGTCTGTCTACTTCCTGAAAACTCCAAGAACACCGTCAAGCTAATTTTCTTGTCTCTTACCATTTCTTCCTTAGAATGGAGCCTCAGATAACACGCTTTATCTCCCTCACTACACTACAGGTAACTTGAGGGTAGAATGCACGCCCACTTCATGTGTCCTCTCCACACTGAGGGGGCACACTGCCAGGAACATGGTGAACACTTAGTAAATGCTTAGAAGAATGGATAAATGAAAAGCACCTGTGGGCTTAGTATCTTCCCTCTCGGGGAACAGTGGCGCATCAGGTCGCACATTCACTAACTCAACAATTAAAGGCTGAGAACCTGCTATGTGTGGACCAGCAACTGCCCTAGGTAATAGAGGTATAACCAATGAATAAAAGACACAAGACTCCAGACTCACAGGACTTAGGTTCTGGTGAACTAAGTTTTTTTGAATCCTCAAATGGAAAGTCAATGAATCTCTTCAAGGTCAGAGTATATCACATGCTGTCAGGTTGTGATTCCAGCAAATGCAATGATTCTTCTCAACTTTCTTAAATCTGACCTGATTTCATAGCTTGTAGCCTGTCAATTTCAACTACGACCACTCACTCAACTCTACTCAGCTCATAAAGTTTGCCATCAACTACGTGCAGAGTGTTGAACTTGGATGGCAGTGGCAATGGTGTCTATTTATGACAGAGCAGTCCATGGCAGGCATCGTGCTGGACCTTGTCCTGCAGTACTTCCTCTCCATGCTCACCGTGGGAGGAGCAGGCTGAGATGAAGATAAGTTGCCTACTTTTTCTGTGAATGCTCTGTATAGGTGAAGAATCCTGAATTGGAATTTCTTGATTCATAATGGCTTACTTGTGACTACAAAGAATTTGGAAAAGTTTTGTCTTTCAACTTTTCATTTTTTAAAAAAATTATCCTTAAGAAGTATGTATTACCATTGGAACACTTTCTTCCTATTTCACAATATCTATTATGCATTTTGGTCCTTATTTGCACTTTTATTTCTCACTCCAGTAAAACAGTGGGAAGGAAAGTCAGGGAGAAGGAAGGAGCAAAGAAGGAAGGGAAAGGAAAAAAAATGATGAGGAAAGAAGGAAAAAATGGAAACAAAGTTTCATAAATAAGAAAGGGAAGAGGGATTAAAGGGAGGGTGGGGAAATGGAAAAAATAAATCAAGTTATGTCATGTGTAGATATAAATTCCCTATAATGAATGTGATCATTATGCATACCTAAAATGTACTAATAAACTTAATAAAAGAAAAGAAAACAATATAAAATAAAGAAATACATATTACCTTAAAATTGTAAATATAACCATGAATGAGAAGTTGTACCTCTACAGCAGTGATGATTCTGACAGAGCTCACAGATTATGCATCGATTTAAATGAAAAGTTCTGGAACTGTAGTGTTTGCACTATCAATAATGTGAGTATGAGACAGCAATTCTCAGGATGCTGAACAGACCCTAGCCGGTTTCTTTAAAGCACACCTTGCATATACTTCCTCAGACCAGCCAAAGACCAGGAAATGGTGGACCACTGGCTCGGGATGATAGATGGGAAAATTCAGTTCAGGACAAAAGGAAATGAAAACTAGCATTAGCTCTCATTTCTGATTCAGTGCTCTAATGAATAATAGTAGTACCTTGAGAAGAGCATAAGTCTTGGCATTATAAACTAAGCAGTCCTGGCACACATTGTCCTCATCTGTACAATGGGAATAGCAATATCATATGTCTTAGTTATTAAAGAAAATGCTAACTGATCTAGCACCATGTGTATCACATTTTGGATATTCCACAGGTATTTTCCTCCAAGTCAGAGTTGCCAGCTCTTCAATGAAGAATGGGTCTATGAACATCCTACTGTTCACATCTTTCTGATTCTCATGTAGAAATTTCTATTTTCCTGTGATAAAATTATTATAGACAACTAAGTTATGTAGAAATATTCTAGGCAGTCAGACAGGGCTGGGACCTCAAGGGAGTCAGTGCAGAAGAGAACATATTATAACTGTGAGTAGAGGTGCATCTTTCGAAGGTCAGGCCTCAGGATAAACATGGATTGACTATACCTACTTTCCTCTTTGAGGGATAAGCAGTATACTGTAATTGGCATCACCTAGTCCAGTAAAGTCTAATAGACATCAGTCACCAAAGTGGTTGACCAGGACCTCCTGACTCATCTCCTTCAAAAAGAAAGTCCTTGTTCTTTCCATATATATTTGTTATGTGACTTGCTTCTCCTCTTGGATCACCATTAACTAAGTGGCTACACTTGTAATGTTATTGGTTGATCACAGTTTTGTTCCATGTTTTGTTCCATCTCATGATTTTGTACCCACCTCATGATTTTATGCTACAAAACTTCCTTTGAGAAGTGAGCTCATTATCAATCCACTTGGACACCTTTCTGTCTCCTCAAGAGCTGTCTCTCTCTCAAGAAAATCTCCTACTCTTAACCTCTGTTGTTCCTTAGAGTTTATTCTTTCATCTCCTGGAACACAAACTCAGCAAATCAGACATCTCTCAGCTTGGGATTTACATTTATTTCCCCTATATCATTGTAGGCCCTATATCAAAATGAGCAGACCCTGCACTCATAATTCCCAGGAGCACTCATGTCTCAAAATAAAGAGAAAGAACTGATGGTAGCGTTTTCTCTTCCCTAGCAAAAATATAAGTGTCCTCAGTGTGATATAACCAGCACTCCGGATCTTGCAAAGTAACTTTTGTGAAGCATTTCTGGAAAAAAAAAATAGAGCCTCTCACTCCTTTGACCCCAAAAGATGAAACTCAAATGTGTTTTACAGGTTCAAAAGATTCCTATTTCTGCTCTGGCATTTTCCCCATCTCTTTAGAAAATATAAGTACCTGTGAGGGCTTTTGAGTTAACAACTCTCGCCACAACCCTGTGAATTGACATGGCACTCTGAAAAAATATAAAGCTCTTCTCTTGAGTAGCAGAAACTAGAACCCCAGATATGGCAGCTAGCATAAGAACCATGAATCTATAGAGCGATGGTCCCTTCATTAGCAAGAGGACTTTCTCCCAAAATTCAGCTTCTTGCTCCTTCCAAGACAATGCCTAGGAGATGCCCTCAGTCCTTCAACATCCTTCCTGCCGAACATGTCTCTCTTCACATGTGCCTGATTAAGATTCTCTTCATTCAACTTGGCAGCATATCCCCTATTCAAGAAAATCTGGACACTTCACTATTCCCCAAACAAGATGACCTGCTCCTCCACCTCATGGTGCTTCTACCATCCTTCTTGGAAATTCTCTTTTCTTCCCAGGTCATCTTTCAATATCTGCCCCACCCACCCATCTTCTGTCAAGTCTTTCTCTAAATCCTCAGATTGGATTACTTCTTCCCTCACCTGGAATGTTTGTTCTCTCCCTTGAACTTGCACCCTCATATCATACCATTCAGTTTGGAGAGAGGAAAGGCAGATGAAAGAGAATGGGGTCGTGAATGTTGCTGTGTGGAAAGCAAGCTCATCTCTTCAAATATTCTTCCACATGGAAGAATTACCATTACATATTTCTGCTTGTTTACCTTCAATCCTATTCATGGTGATTGATTTGAACATGGTTGGTGGATAATTTCATTGGACCATATGCCTAAAAAGTGTGGTGGCAGCTATCAAAAGTCTTGAACATTGGTGGTTCGGTCTCTCCTTCCATTTCCACTGGGACTAGTGCGAAGTAGAAATCCCAATAAGTGTTTGCTCTGAACACTGTTTTTCCCTTAGATGGGAAGGCTAAATGAACAAGCATGGCCATTTTTCCTTTAAAACTAAGGAACATTCTCCAAACTAATCTTGATCATTAATTAAGGATATTTTCTTCTCAGTCTACTTCTTATTTACCTCATTTATCAGTTAGCAAAGAAGTGAGGGGAGAGAAAGTAAGAGAAAAGTAATGCTAGGTTTTTCTGCCTGAAAGAACTCTAATAGTTGTGTGGGAAAATTGGGACTTGATGAGGTCTGAATCGCCTTGCCAGGGAATTGCACTTGGTTTACCTGTCCAGCATGTACACGTCGTTGTGTTGGATTTACCTGTGATGGCAAGCACAGGAGAAGTGGTGGTTATAAATGAAGCCAATGAGTCAATTTGGATAAAAGACATCAGGGTGAGCAGCTACAAGCTCTGTGAGACAGGTCTGTCCTGTGGATACAGGAGACAATGAGACATGGATGGTAGCCGAAGCCAGGAACAAGAAGTAGCTTTCCCCACACTAAGGGTGAGAAAGACCTGCCCTCCAGTTCTGAGAGCATCACGGTTTCGACCTGGAGGCTTCTTACAATGGCTGCTGATTCTCCGTGACTTTTTTGCATGCTGACCTAACTCCCAGAATCCAGTTGATGGTAAGCCTGCCTTTCTGTCCTCTTATGTAGATAAATGCCCTTCTCTGTGCCCCTTCCAGTGACAGCTCGCTGATGAGAGTCAGGGCCACATTCTGGATGCCTCAGCAAACCTCCCCAGCAAGCTGCTGATTAATTTGCAAGGCTCCTGCTGAGGCTGTGCAGCAGCCATTTCCCTCACCACTCTTCCCTGGGGCAGGTCAGGTCCACTGCCCTGTGTCCCTGAACAGCTGGAAAAGAAACTATGAGAGAAGAAAGAAGAAAGAAAACAGAGGTAGAGAAATGAAGGAAAACCAGGAAGAATAAAAATTTGCAAGTGGAGTCAAATTAATCCAACGATGTCTTTTATGCAGCTCCAGAGTGTTTGTGACACAGCTTCCACGTGAAACACATCGCTGTCATGTTATGGCATTTTCTATTACCCCGAGGCTTTTTTCTTCCTTAAGGAGCTGTGATTTTCACATCACTTATCTCCATATGAGTGAGAGTGAGATGTCTGTTCACCAGGCCAAAAGGAAAAAAAAAAAAAAAAAAAAGGAGCAGCTAAGCTAATTGATGAGACTCCAAACCCATACCCATTTTACTTAGAGTGGAGTTAACATGTTAGAAATCACCCCTTAGTCACCAGGAATATGTTTAACAAAGCTCAGCATCATTATCCATTAGCAAATCAAAACACAATGAAATGTTATCTTGTTTGCCCTCATTAGAATGGCTATTATCAAAAGACCAAACTATAATAAATTATGGCAAAAATGTGGAGAAAATAACTCTTATACATTGTTGGTAGGGATATAAATTAGTACAGCCACTATAGACAACAACACAGAGATTCCTAAAATCATTAAGAGCAGAGGTACTGTATGAAAGATATATCCAAAGGATATATCCAAAAGATATATCTGGGGATATATCCAAAGGAAAAGAAATCAGCATACCTTCACATCCAAGTTTATTGCAGCAATAATAACAATAGCCAAGATAAGGAAATTATCTAGGTCAATAACCATCAGGAGGTAAATGCACAAAGAAAATTTAGTACATATACACAATGGAATAATATTCAGCTACCAAAAAAAAAAAAATGAAATCCTGTCAGCAGCAAAAAGGATGGAACTAGAAGACACTATGTTAGGTGAAATAAGCCAGACAAGAAGACAAATTTCATGTGTTCTTTCTCATTTGTGGAAGCTAAAACCACCAAACTAAGAATAGTGATTAATAAGAATTCAGGTAGACAGAATTTGGATAACAGGAACCAAAGCACAGTCACATAACAGAAATAAATTCTGGTGTTCTGTGATAGAGTTGACTTCACTTCACAATGACCTATCACATATTGCAGAAAGATCTAGAAAAAAGGATTTTGAAGTCTCCAAATATAAAGAAATAATAAGGAGATGAAATTGCTAAGTAGCCTGACTTGATCAGCACAAGATAGATAGATTGATAGATAGGGATATGCATGGAAATATCAAACATAAAACTGTAGCCCAAAAATATGTGTAATTATTTCAAGGCAATTCAAAATATTTTAAGTCACCATTTAATAAATGACATAGCCTTCTACTCACTCTCTTTCACTGACTGAATTATGGATGTGAGAAGAACATTCACTTCTTCCACTCTCCTGGGCTGACCTAATCTGTTCACAAGTTCCTTTGGGTGGACAGTGAACACCTGAAATCTCCTGTATGGCCGAGATTCTAAATTAGCTGAACAATGCTGCATACAGCTAGTTAGGCATCACCTGAATTAAAAAACCGATTTCTTTTTACAGGCAGGCTCCAAGGTCCAGATGTGGGGAAAAAGTCGATACCAGCCTGGGCCTCGGTACTACATTTCCAGCACAGTTTACTATGAAGTTTGTACTAATGGTCTTACTGGGCATTTTGGTTTCCCCATAGTAATGTTTTCCTTGGAGCCTGATTCAGCTACTTCTGGTTTCTACTTGACTGTGTTTAAATAATGCTCATCAAACTTGAGTATGCATCAGTACCACTGTTTCCCAGGCTCCACCCTCAGAATTTCTAAGCCACCAGGATGCAGACAGGCTCTGAGAATGTACATCCTAACAAGTTTCCGGGCTAAAAAGTTCCCAGGCTTCACAGGCTCTGCTGCTGTTGATAGTCAAGGGTCCAAACTATGAGAACCATTAGATTAAACAGAACGAGAAGGGCCAGCAGCAACTTTTCACGACACTCAGTATTATCGTAATTCTCAGTTGAATGTTATCTTCCACCCCAATTCTGGAAGGGCAGTGATATTATCTACCTTATTCACAATTATGACTCCCCACGCCTAGCACAAATTAGAAGCTCAATGATTATGCAATAATGAACCAGACAGAACATCTATCCTTGCTAATTGGACACCTCCATCACACAGGTTATTTGTCCATGCCACAACCAGCGAGGTGTTATGGCAAAGCACACAATGGCTCCAGCTTGTCTGTTCACATGAAGACCTGCCCTGGGTGAAAACTAGGAAAAGAGAGAAGCAACTGAAGATATTTACTTGATTAATGAGGAGGGAGGGTCTGAGAATTTCTTCCTACCTCCAGATGGGAAGTCAGCACTCTGTGGTGATTATCACTAATGCTGGTAGCAATAATATGCCTTGTGAATTATCCACAGCGTTGCTAACCACTAGGAATGCCCTGATTGCTCATTGATTTGCTCTAAATACATTGGAATGTAGCTTGAGCTGTGGTGAAGAAATGATCTCAGACATAAATCAAATTTGATGAAAGAGCATCTATCTTTCCTGTATCTGCTTCTTCAGGGATGCCTCAGTAATTGGTTTAAAAATATCCATGACATCTGTTGATTCTTCTACGCTTAAGTTTGTATCTTCATCTTTGCCTTTTCTACAGTTTTACTGTGAAGAAGAGAAAGAGGAAGAACATGTTGCAGCAGCTACATTAAAAAGCCCAAATTCTGTATCATCATTTCTATTCTTTTTTTTTTAAAGCCTTTTATTTCTCCCAGCAGTCATAGTGTGGTTCGGCTCCCTGGCAAGTCTGGCCTGACGCAGAATCATCGCGCCCTCAGACTTTCAAGAGAAGGAAGCAGCTGGCTTGGTACACATGTCAATCATCTCACAACATTAAAATGTGGGATTTGAATAATTTCACTTTTTATATAGGTATTCCAGGAGGGTTGAATTTCACATTTCTGTTGAGGAAGTCTTCTTGGAAAGCATTCTATTGCAGTCTTGCCTCCATTAAATCAGCTATAAAATGAGATTAAGAGAACTACTCCACAAAAATTAAGACATTATTTTCTTAATTAAAAGAAAACTAAAGGAATTAAAGGAAAACACAAAAATATATAAACATATAAATATGGACTTATAAATACTATCTATTTTCATTGTTCTTGTTATTACTGCCTCTGTGCTTGAATGGCATCCAGGACTCACAATATCAGTGAGACACCTCATGGAAATAAGTTTGCATATCTAAAATACCACCCATGATTGACAGCAGTTGTTTTATGCTATAGCTGTGTTTGACTCCTGGCAATTGTCCCATTAACATGTTCTTTAGTTCAACTAGAACACTTTCTTCCTACTTCCTACCTACATTCTTTTCCTCTAAACTGTGATGTAGAGGTCACCACACCATTAACCTTCCATTACCCCATCTTCAGCCAGAGTGGATGCCTTGCTTTGAGCTTCCTGAAAGACCTGGACCACTGTCATGGAAGTTTTCCCACTACATGATCCTTTTTTGCTGATTAGCCTCTCTCTTCCCAGGCGTTGAGCATTTTCATGGTTGAATCTAATAATCTGGGATGCCTAATTTGAAACAGAACATCGAATCAATATGTGGCAAATAAAAATTAACAGAATAAAAAGAATGAATTAACAGCACATTTATATATTTGCCAATTTGTTAAAAGGGATTTATGAACAAATTAAATGTCAAACAGGTAGAATTCACATTGACAAAAAGGGAATGCATTTGTGTATAAATACAAGTGAGGATTCTGGATAGAGTGATACGTATATGGAGTATCAAAGTCAGTTGTGGATTCTATGTCTGTTTTTGTCATTTACACCATTTGATTTTGGTTGTGTTATTTAACTTCTCTGGGTTTGCTTTCTCATCCAAAAATACAAGTATCTTACAGTGTGGCTAAAAAAATAAAATTGGTGCTATGAGCTGAATTGTATTTATATCCTGAAACTCTAACTTCCAATGTAACTCTATTTGGAGATAAGGCTTTTCGGAGGAAATTAGGGCTAAATACAGTCATAAGTATGTCTCCAGCAACTGGTGGCTTATAAAGAAGAGGAAAAGAGATTGAAGATCTCTCTCAATTCTCACTCATTTAGGAAAGGAAAGTCCTTGCTAGAGACCAAAACACAATGAACCTTGGTCATGAATTTATTGTCTCCAGAATTGTGAGAAAATAAACTTCTATTTTTTAAACCACTAGTCTATGAGCAGTCCAATTAGATTAATATAATTAGCACATGTAAAGGGATTAATACATAACAAATACCACTTTGCACAAAATAAATGTTCAACACACATTGATATTTATATCATTTCAAATTTTTAGCTGAGTTTTAATGAAACTGTATAGCTCCAGCATTTACAGTGACATGCAGTTGGAAATTGGTATAATTCTTTTACCTGTTTTACTCAGAACACAAACATCTTTTGAACTCACAACCTTGCACCTGCCAGGCAGGCACTTGCACTGCTGAGCTAAATTCCTGGCCCTATTTTTTGAGACAGGGTCTCACTGTGCAGTTCAGGCTGGTCTTGAACTCACCTTGTAGCCCACGCTGGTCTCGAACTCACAATGCTCCTCTTGCCTCAGTCTCCCAAGTGCTGGGATTAAAAACGTGCACCACTACGCCCAGAGTTTTTTTTTTTTTCCTCAATACTGGGATTAAACCCAGAGCCTCGCATGTGGTAGGCAAGTGCTCTGCCATTGAGCTGCATCCCCAGTGTACAAACTCATCACCTTTTTTGAGCAAAGTCAGTTTGTACAGTCAATGCATAAAGCTCATATCAATGCAAAAGCTACATACATGCAATTGATCATCACTCCAAGTTTCACTGGTAGTATATTCTTCCGTCACTAATGACTGAGCACCCTAGTTGAGCAATGGAACTTATTTCTTAACCCCAGAATCCTGACTTAAGGGACCTATGTTGAATTTGAACATTGAGATTCAAATATTGAGCCATGTTTGAGAACCACTAAGCAGGGGATTGTCAGAGTCAGTTGTCTACATTGGCCAGTGACAACTTTTGGGAAACTGGGGCTTTTCTCTTAGTTGAAAGGGCAAATAGAAAGCTAAATAGTTTGTCAATAATAAATACCCCATGTGCCGTCTTTGCAAACTTAAGTCACTCAAGTTATCTGAGTGGCACCTTCTTCATTTGCAAATTGAAGACAAAGACACTCATTTTGGAATTGTCAATAAGGGCAACAGAATAATTGGCATGAATCAGGCTCTAATTACATTTCAGATACAAGGTCTGAGGATTCTGTACATTTTATCACACTTAATCTTTAGAGCAACCCTAAGAGGTACATACTATTGCTATCCCTGTCTTGCAATTAAGGAAGCTAAGTTACAGCCAAAATAAAGAATCATGCTCTAAGCTGTATTGCAGAAGGTAAATGAAAAAGATGACCCTGGAACACAGAAAGGTCTGATGTTCAAATTCCCTTCCTAACCCTGTGCTCTACTGCTTTGGGCTATTTAAAGAGCTGCAGGAAATATCTCTTCAGTGCTGAGCACAGGACCAGAAACATAGGAGTTCTAAATATTTACTGGTTACCTTCCCACTCCTTAGAGCTCATCATTTAAAGCAAAACCAAGGTCACATCCTTGGCCCAGGCTCAATGTCCAAACTAGATTCAAAAAACAAGTATAGGACCATCAGCAATGTGACTACACAGAATGCAGTGACTACATCAACCTGGCAGTGGTACTACCTTAGCTAAGAATTCTTTCCAGTCAATTACCAGGTGAGACCCTGGGCCACGGAAGCTGTGGTCAGCATTGGTCCACCAGTATCTACATCTCCCAGTGCCACTGAAGGCTGCAAGGAAAAGTCTAAAGGGTCCACACACAGGCAGGCGATGGGCCTTACAGCAACAGGAAAGTCTGTCAACAACAAGGATCACTAAAATAAAAACGAAAGATGGGAAGTAATGTCTGTGTTATAAGAATATTAACAACACTGATGCTGGAGCAAATCCTGCCTGCATACGGACTAAGACAGGCAGGAAATATGGGTAAAAGGAAGCTAATTTGTTAGGGTGCAGGATAATCAGCAAAGGTTTTCATTTTTGTTAATGTGGCCCTAAAGTTGATTATATAGTAAAGGATAAAAGAGTCCTAATTTACAGTTGCAAAAGTCACTCAAAACACATCAAGATAAGAAAATCTCTTCTCACAGACCACAATTTTATCATAAACCAGGAACAGAGTGGAGAATGGCAGGAAGCAGCAGATACCCAACTTGAAAATGACAATACATTTGATTCTTTCATCTCTTTTGCCCCAGCCCTCCTGTTATAGTTCAAAATTTAGAAAGCATGTATATCATAATGCCCTTTTCACATCCATCCATCCATCTATTTATGTGTATGACTGTATATTTGCACACCTGTGTATATGTCTGTATATGTAAATGTGTTCTTATTCTTATAGTATTAAAATAATGCTGTGCTGTTTATAATATTCTTTTTGCCCCATACTATATCACAATTACTCCATATGTCCTCAAATATCTGTATAAATTTCCCAATGGTAGCAAAACAATCTATTTCTGCACTTATTTAATAAGAGTCATATTTTAGAAACTGGAGGCAGCCTTATATTTTTGGTATGTTAAACAGTAGTAAAATAGATGACTGATGACTTTTGCCCCTGATAGAACTGCATAAATAGAAGATTACTAGGATAAACCATATGGCTTTGATATATCTTGCAAAATTTCTCTTCCCAGATATATGAATTTATATAACTATCAAACAGCATCTTTAACCTACATTATTATACACAGTGAGCATTAACTATTTTTCATTTTTAGGTGATAGCTTTTTCTTTATGTTTCTGAAACCGGAGCTTGTCAGTTAGTTTGATCATGCTCTATTTGTATTTTGTATTAGCACATGCTTGCAGAATGTAATGAATACATTCTTTGTGAGTAGTTCGTACATGTACAGGACACATCTTAATTCTCTTCACAGCCCCTATCCTTTTCCACCAACATCTTTTAGTCTCCTTCCCACTTGCCAAAATCTATCTCCCTATTTCTTATTGTCTACCTTGTTTTGTTCTTTGGTTTATTCATACCTTGAGTTTCTTATGTAAAAGGTATCATGAAATTATTAAGCTTTTGTGTTGGAGCTATTCACTTAACTTTATGGATTCAAGGTGCACCCATTTTTCTACAAATTTATTATTCTTTATAGAAGAGTAATATTCCACTGCATATCAATACCACATTTTTTATGCATTAATCAATTAATGGATGTATAGGCCACTTCCAAGCTATACCTCCTCCACGTATCTTCCTGAAAGAGTTAAGTACATCTGATTAGGAGCTGGGGATTTAGTTCAGCAGCACAAGTTCCTGCATGGTATACACAAGGTCATGAGTTCGATCCCTGGTACCAAATACAAAAAAACAACAACAAAAAAGACATCTGATTATAGTGACACATGTATTCATTTTTTAGTGTTCTGGCCATGTCCTCATTATATAATGGAAATTTATTGGGTCAACATCATGTAACATCCACCATCCTCCCTGGAATCAATTTCATTGAACAGGAATCGGGCACTTGGAGGTCAAAATGTGAGCTTCACCAGTGATAAAGCTGTTTAGAGCACAGGGCTTACAAGTGTATGCAAGTGGACCTGCTGAAATTTTACCCCTGAAGAAGAGAGATTTGCCCACCCAGTTTCCTCATGCCTAGATATTTGCAGGCCACCCTGCACAGAGGCAGAGCCTTCAGGCTAGGGTGACTGCATGGCAAGAAAAAGATGCATCCTTCCTAATGGGGGACTGAAATCAAAGAAGCCAGAAGGATTTGAGTCTAATACACACTTAGGTGTTACACAGCTGCTTCCATGGAGAAGAGTAAATAATGAATGAAAGGAGTGGCCAAGGGTATTTCCCTGGGAAAGTACCACCCCACCACCACCACCATGTAAACAAGACAGGTGAGAAAACTGAGTTTCTTGGTAGTTAATATGGTGGCTTGAAACTCCTCTTGGAGTAAATTCCTCGGTTGCAGAATCTGTAAATCTAACACTACATTGTGCAGACTCCTTCACAGACAAGGCCTTAGACACCACCTGGGGCAGACATGCTTGTCTGAGATTTGAAAGTTGGAAATGGAGTGGAGCCTGTTTCTGATGCCTCTTGCATGGGTATTCAGGACAGGTCGGACTTTTTTATGGTACTAGAGATTGAAGCCAAGGGAACTGTACAAATGAGCTTTGTACACAGACCTTTTCATTTATGTTTTTTACCAAGGCAGGATCTCACTAAGTTGCCTGACGAAATCTTTAGCTTATGATGCTCCTACCTCATCCTCCTGAGCACCTGAAATTACAGCCATGCACCTCCACATGTGGCATTTCTGGCAGTTTCTGAACCAGAAAGGGTTAGCGTAGGCCTCACACAGACAGCTCGGCAATTTAGCCAGGTGGCTTCTAGATCTTTCTGGCCTACTATTTAAGGCAACGCTGAGTGGCTCTGCAAGCAGCTTCCCAGGGCCTTTCACATTAGAGAAAAGGCAGTAATTTCTGGAATGATCCAATTCTCTAAATTGTCTTTCTCTGTTGCATCCCAACCATGAAGTGAATGGTTTCACCGCATGCTCTCAGCAAGCATAATGTACTGCAGCCACACAGGCCCCTAAACAATGAAGCCAGTCAGTCATGGACTGAAATCTCCAAAGCTGTGAGGTTAAGTAAATCTTTGTAAACTGATAATATCTGGCATTTGTTACAGTAATGAAAGGCCAATTCAGCAGATAGTGTAACACAAGAAAGCATGTAGAGTGCTCAGTACGCCCCCTCTGCTGGGAGATCTGTTACCTGTGTAGCAGCATTCACTTCTAAGCTCTGCCTTATTTCAAAAGGACTCAAAGCATAGGAGCTATATTTTTCAGGATGATTTGCTTTCCAGGAAGTCTGAAAAGAGTAAGGGCAGAGGCCATAGTATTGTTTTTCGGGATAACTAGCAGAAAAATTAAGTGTCTGAAGGTCAGCACTTTTCCTGACCTTTGCTTCTCTACTAAGTTCAATATTTTTATAGGCATTAATTCCTTTTATTAAACTATTTTGCACTTGGAATGCCTACTATGCTTTCTGCTTCCTGATGGACTGATTAAGATTATCTTCCCAGCTCTACTACCAATGAGGTCTTGCCTTTGAGCTGGTCAGTTATTTCCCTGTTCTGGGCCTCAGTTTGCTGCCAGATGGAGGTGTTAGAATCAACTTCACAGCCCAACCACTCTCTCTCTCTCCTCTCTCCATACCACACTTCCCCCACAACAAAGGGTTGACATTTATCTGACAACTGTATGTTCCACACCGAGAAACAATTTTTTTTTCTGGTGCAATCATGCTGAGAACCATGAAAGAGAAGTGAACGTCAGATACACTCAGAGGTGCCAGTTCATCCAAATTCTATTTCCCCAAGAAATTGACTTAATGTCTGAGACTATTTCAGTTAATGGCTACATGTCTATTGCTTTCTCCCCAGTGAAAGCAAATAACTATCTCTGGACTTGATTTTCATGGATTCTGAAAGCTTTGCACAGGCCCAGGCAGAACATCTGAGTAACTGGAAAGTTGCGGTGCTCATAAATCTGACTCGTTTTCTGGCAGGATGCAGAGGTCAGGAGGAGGCAGAGACTGAGTTATCCTGGAGTAATTTGGGTCTTCCTCCCTCAGTCAGCACGGGTTACCATAACAAAATATGTGGACTTGGTGGCTTCAGCAGCAGATATTTATTGTTCACTTTTTAATCTTGGATACCTAAGATCAAGGTGCAGGCAGCTTTGGATCTGCCCTCTTCCCGGGTTGTACAGGCTGCCTTCTCCCTATGTCCTCTCATGATAGAGGGACAGTTCCTGTCTCTTGTCATCTCCTTATGATCACGCTAATTCCACTATAATGATCTCATCTTCACGACTTCATGTAATTTTAATCAACTCCACAAGGCCTCACTTGTAAATATTGGGAGTTGGGGTTTCAATCTATGAATTCCCTCAGGGTACAAACATTCTGCCCATGGTATCTGTTTTCTCGCTTTCTGACTGTGCCTGCATTTACATGTCCTTTCTTCAAGGAGTCCACATTGAATGCTTCCATCATTCTAATCTCAGATATCATGTACTAACTCCTAATGTCGCTTTCCACAGTACAGCTATTTCTGTGCACCAGTGCCAACGAAGCATCCTCTACAGGCTGCATGGTCCATGAAGGAGAGGATGCAACTGTCTCCTCTGGGCTACAACCCAGACCCCCACACAATGGAGTCCATGAGTTTCGGATTTGAGTAATCTAGCCTCTCTGAGCTTTCCTTGGTAACAACTACTGCTGGCTGGAATTATGGAGACAGACATTCATGTTCAGGGAAGAGATTAATTAGTCTTTTGAAAGTACAGCCTGCCAGCGGGGGAAAATCCTGTGCTTTGCAGATAAACAGACCTGGTTTATAATCTCAGCTAGCCACTGCGTACCACTGTGACTTCAGTGAGGCCACTTCATATCTCTAAGGCACTGCTTAATCTTTCTATGAAATGAGAATAGTGTACTTAGTTCACAGCACCATTGTCAGGATTGAACAAAATACCAAGGACAGTACCTGGCCCATAGAAGAGCTCCCTAAACCCGTGTTTACGCCCATGTTCAGGCCTACCAGATTTGCAAGCACCATGTGGAAAGGGAGCCCTGGACTTCCTGTTGGACTCAGAATGCTCAACCTGCTCTTCAGAGACGTTCGCCAGCCTCCCTCCAGCCCTAGGTGATGCCAGTGTTACAGCTTCATCTGAAACCTGCATACAAGTGAGCCAGGCCTCTTTGCTTCCAGAAGTTCCTGAGGTGGGTCACTTTCCTCCACCCATGGTCTTCCACTGTGATGCTTCTGCCTCGCCACAGGCCCAAAAGCAGCAGAGCCAGCTGACCTGAACTAAAACCTTTGAGACCCTGGGTCAGAAATAAGTATTTCCTCCTGCAAGTTAATTTTCCCAGGTATTTATTCATAGTGATGAGAAGTCGGCTAATCGAACATCAAATTTAACTATTTTAAGTATGCATTCAAGAATGCTACGTATATTCATTTTTGGGCAAAGAACTTTAGAACTTTTTAATCTTTTAAAGCTAAAACTCTGTAGCTATTCAACACTAAGTTTTCCTGCTCTCTGTCAACTCTTAGCACCATCCTTTTGATCCCATGTTTCTGCGATTTTGACTACTTTTGATGCATCATATGAGTTAATCCATAGTTGTCCTCTTGTAACTGGTTTATTTCTTTGAGGTTCAACCATGTTGTAACATGTGACGGAATTTCCTCCTTTTGATAGCTCTATAACTTTTCACTGTATATATAAACCATATTTTCATTATCCATTCATCCACTGATGAAGCTTTGAGTTATTTCCATGTCTTGAATATTGAACTCACTTGTTGCCTGTGACCAATGAAGAAAAAGTTACTCGTCCAAATTTGCAGAGACAGGCAGTCTATCTTCAGAACATATGACCTTGACGGCTGTGTTGTAATGGATCAACTATTAAGAAAATTAGCATTTATGGAAGTTTTCCAGTTTCTAAGGCACTGTTCTGAGTGTCCTCATGCTGATGCTTTCATCTCTACCCAGAGTCTGAGCTCCTTGAGATCAGGACAACCCAGCCCATCTAGCACAGTGCTCAGCACACTGAAGGTGTTGGATGCATACAAATAGAGTGCATGACAGAAAAACGTGGATTCATTTTCACTAAAAGTATGGTAGTAGCAATAAAAATGGAATAATTCTGCCTGCAAAGGTGAAACTTAAAAGAGACATATTGCTTGCAGTGGGCTTTGAAAAATGAACAGATGATCACTGATCAGAGACAAGGAGAAGGATATTCCAGACAGTATACTCCAGGCAGGAGGATTCACATGGACAAACTTTTCTGCAAAAGAAGGCTGTGAGTCCATGTGCCTACTACACTCCATTTGCCCTTCTTGCTTGTGGCGTCAGTCTCACAGCCCCTGGGACAGGAAACCCTTCACATCAGAACCCCGTGGATGAGTGACTGGACCCATAGCCACCACCTAAACCTAGGGCCTGAGTGAACCCACCTAATGCACAGTTGATGAAAAAGTTCACTGAGGCACCCTGATATTACATCAGATGGTGGTAAGTGCTTGAATGACAAACAACATATGAGGTGTGATTGAAAAATATGACAGGTGTGTAAGGTTTTAAAAATTACATTAAAAGATGCATTGCCATTAATCCTCTTCAAAATACTTCCCCCTAGCTTCAAACATGTTCCATCATTTTTGGCACTTTTTGAAGGACTTCTAGAAGTTCTCTTTCATGGATGTCTTTTGTTGTGCCATCATGACTACCTCTGTGTCGTAAATCAACTCAAAATATTTACCTTTCATAGTCACTTTGATTTTGGAGAAAAACCAGAAGCCACACAGGGCCAGATCCAGTGAATAAGATGGGTGAGAACACACTGTAATGTTCTTACTAGTCTCCTTTTCCATCCCTCTTACATGGATACCTTTGAAAATGAAGAGGTCGCCACCTCTGGAGACATTTTATATATTCATTAGAGAGCTCAGACTGCTAGAAATCATTTCCTGGCTTAGAAATGTGATTTCTCAAAAACTGCAGAGAGAGCTGCTTCGTCTTCTACGTTAGTGGAAGGCACTTGGCAGCAAAATTCACTGTATTTTTTTATCTCACCTCATAAAGGCACAACAAAGGACTTCCAGAACTGATTCAGAAAGTGGCAAGTACAATGAAGTAAATGTATTCAAAGTGACGGGGGAGTATTTTGAGGGGAATTAATGGCAATGTGTCTTTTACAGTGATTTTTTTTTTCAAATTGAAAGAGTCACCATACCTTTCAATCACTCCTGCATACTTTAAACTAGGAAGTTAGCTATTAGTATGCTAATGAGTTAGCAAAAAAAGATGAATAAAGAGACAAGCAAGAGAATGAAACAAAAGCTTGGAAAAACAGATGTAGAACCTAGTGACACTGGAGAGGCAGAAATCTGTCTTTCTAGTTCCAAAGTCCACGTGACCTAATTGTATGCTGTTTCCTGTCTTTGACATCTGTGAACTTGCCTGTCTTGTCCTCCTGATGACATAGGGCAAAGAAACTCCCAACCGACTAGGTGTCCAGCACAAGTTCGTGTTCTCTAAAATTGAAGAATGAATTTTAGGAACAGTGGAGGTTAAGAGCAGAATATGTTTATTGAGAGAAAGAAAGCTTCTGTCTGAGAGAGAGACAGAAGGAGTCCTTTGGTTGTCAAAAACCCCGCCTTTTCTAGGAATTTTTATAGAGCAAAACCACAAGATAAAGCAGGTCTGAGGTGGAGAAAAAAAATGGGAAATCACAAGGTGAGCAAGAGGTGGGTCAGAACTATGGTCAACCAATAAGTTTATGAGTATAATTGCTCAGGTAAAATCAATTAAATCAGGATCAATTGGGGAAGCCAGTCACATAGCAAGTGGGCATGAATACAGAACAGGGCCTTTTCCTGCAGTGGGTTGGGTTAGTGGCTCCTTCTGGCTTCCTCAAGGTGATCTGATACCTACTTAGAATATCAATTCCCGGTGTTTATCCTTAGGAAGTATAGAGGTGTATTTGTTTTCTCTTTTGTCTTGAGATCTTTCCCACAGGAGAGGTATCTGCCTACTCCACCTCTCAAGGTATCTGGTCTTCTTCACTGGCTCCTTTGAGGTCCTAGCACTATCTGACTGCCTGTAATATGTCTATCTAACTTAGCTACCTATAACACTAATCCTTCTGCTTAAATTAGGTTGTGATTAAAGACTCTCAGTGGCCTAGAATATGATGAAAGCCCAAACCAGAATTGTGCAGAAGGAAACACAAACCATACAAAGCACAACAAAACAGACTATCTTCTGGGAACCATGAATTATTTAGCTTGCCTAAATCAATAGGAAGATTCAATGGTTTTTAGTTCAACAAACCTTATTATATGCCCACTATATATATCTCAGTAGTAATGAAACAATCAATTAAACTATAAAATAATAAAGTTGTCCTCTTATAGAGTTGCATGAATTTTTTTGTGTGTGTGTCCCACTATTTGTACACCTTGCTTCAACAGGAACACACTGGGAGCCATTGCTGTGGCACCAGCTGTCCCCATCTATACAACTACAGTTTTCCCCTCAAACCTCAGGCAGTGCCCTGCACCAGATTGAAACTATCTGAACAATTCTGTGTGCTTACTGGGTCATGGAACAATGTGATGCCCAGAGTTCAAGCAGACCTTGGAGCACATGTACTTATCAAGTCAAAGTTGTAAGATTTTAATCGAACCTGACACCTCCAGCCCCCAATCTAATCACCAGCAAAAGCATTACCCTCTGCAGGAAATAGCTCTCAGCAGGAAATTTAGCTCAGTTCCCTGTCATGACAAGCACAGGAAAGGAGATAAGATAGCCCAAGAAATTTTCAGTTCCTGGGACATCTGGGAACATTTGGAGACACCTGAGAATTTACATTGGACATTTGAAGGACTCTGCCTGCTGAGATGCAAGACTGCCAGAGAAATTTGACCAAAGACATTTATTGGAATCTTCCTGCCTAATGTCCCCTGCCTTCTCCCCTTCCCTATAAAAAACGCACACACTTCACTTTGTTTGTGATAGATGGCCTTATCGTGCTCTCTAGCTGCACCAAGGCACAGTAAATCCCAGCCCATGTTGCCTTTACACAGCTGGTGGTCTCCACTGGCTTCCCTCAGCACCCTGCATGTTACATTTGTTGCAGAAGTCAGGTTAGATAAGGGCATCATCCCAAGGTGTACCATTTGTAGGTTTCCTGAAGCATAGTGGGTCTGAATCTTCTGGAATGGACGTTTAATGACAGAAATTTTGTGAAAGTAGAAGGGAAATTCTAAATGCTTCTGAGTTCAGGTCACAGAATGAGAAATTCACATTGTTCTTGGTCATCATGGTGCAACTCTCTGTGCTGTCTCATGAGGAAATGATGTCAATTGTTCTGCAATTCTACAGGCTCACTCCCAAGAATAACTCATGAGATCTAATTGCCTTCCACTTTGGAGGTAGACAGGCTGAATGTCAAATATCAGGATTTTCCACTTTCAAGGCACTGAAACCCCTCACTGTCATACCTGGAAGATTTACTTCAGTAACATCCTTGACAAGTACACATCTAGCTCTTGCATGGATGCCTTTGAAAGTGAGGAGGTTGCTACCTCTGGAGAGATTTTATATACACATGAGAGAGCTCAGACAGCAAGGAATCATCGTTTCCTAGCTTAAAGATGTAGAGAGTTCTCAAACACTGCAGCATAGCCTTGATTCCTCTTCCATGTTAGTCTGATTCCTTCAGCTCCCTCGTTATGTTCCATCCGACTCCAACCCCTTTGTTTTGCATTTCCTCACTGCACATCCCACTTACTAACCAGCTCCTCAGTAAAAACACAACTACCCTTTGTAGCCTTTTTTTTCAGATAGATTTGTTTTCCTCTGGGAAAGCAAAGTCATTAGAGAATTCCTTTGCATTGCTAATTAGCATTTCAAGGGTTGTAAAAGGAAGATAGTTTATTCTTGTTTCAAATTAGTAACATTTGCTCTAGATTTTTCATCCTTTGCCTGGATCTTCTTAATTAATTAGGTATCTCTCCAATCTGTGTTACTAAAGAAAGGTATGTTGACCTCAGCCTTGGCCAGGAGGTAAGGAGAAGCTAGAAATAATTTGCCAGAAGGTTGGTATATTAGAAAACAAGCCAGGACATTGTATTGAAATAGAGAACAGAGTCAAGTTGAAATGGCTAAAGTCATAAATCAGGTTGTTGCAAATGTGCAGTGACTCAAAATGACAGAAAAACAATGTCTTAGTGGCAGAAGAATGGGACTGGTGACTATATAATCATGAAAGCAGAACAGGGACCATGGTGGTCACCATTGTTTCTGACCATCTGGCCTCATTTTGATCTTCATCTGGTAACATCTTCTGGGATTATCTCATCTAAGTGACTAAGTAACCCACACTGAATGGAAAGAAATAAGCTTGATGAGCCAAACCAGGCTAGAGACTTTGCTGAGGTTTAAGACCCTTAAGGGAAAAAAGGTAAAAGTAAGTGCAGTCATTCTTTGGGATTCAGGGGGATTGGTTATAGCACACAGCACCAAAGTCTACAGATTCTCCAGCTCCTTATAGAACATGGTGTAGTATTTGTAAATAATCTATGCACATCCTGCTGTAGCCTTTAAATCATCTCCAAATCACTTATAATACTTAATGCAATATAAATGCTATGGAAATAGTTGTTATACTCTATTTTTAGGAAATGATAACAAGAAGAAAGTCTGTTTATGCTTAGTACAAATGCAATTGTTTGCAGTTGGTTGATCCATCATTGTATAACCCATAGATATTGAAAACCAAATATACTCCCCTTTTCCAAGAGAATGAAAGGCCATGGTGATCATATAGTCTGATGCCAATTGTTAGTGGCTCATCTTGCCAACTATAAGTCCCCTGCAGTTTGAAGCCCACACAGAGGAAATTTATCACAACCAAGATGTGATGGAAGAGACAAATCCATAATTATTCCATTTTAGCTTCTGAATCTAAACCATTCCTTAACCTCCAATCTCCCAATATTCCTGAATAATCATTGAACTGAAATAAAGAACAAATTCTCAGAGGCCTGCATTGTATTTGACAAGTATTTAATTAGCATGCATTTAGTGCCAAATTTATTGCACACTACCAAGGTCAAGGTGGTTCCTTAAAGAAACTACACCACAGTTGGAATGTTTGAACTTTACAATTATACAGGGAGAATTGCAGAGATGCCCTTCAGAAATAATTATTTTAACAACAACAACAAAAAAAAAGACAGTCAAGATTCACATGATTACAAAAAAAAAAAAGGAAAAAGCAAGATCTTGCCTCAGTTATTCAGATGTCAAGTTGGGGGGACATGCCTTTGTATTTCTTGAGTTGATAGACTGGAGCAAATTCTTCCCCAATATGTCAACCAAACAGTGTCCATTGACATCCTCAGGCTTCATCTCAGACACTCTCTGTAGAAATCCATTCATTTAACGTATAACCATAGTGACCTCTGCATTTCTAGAACTGTCCTTGGCATTAGGAAATGCTACTATGAGTAACCCCCAAATTGCCCAAGAGGAATTAAAGTCTAACCATAACTATGAAGACAGGAAGATTTCAGAGTGGTGAGGGAATCACAGAGCAAGGTTATTCATTTTTGGTTGGTGTCTACCAAATTACTACAGGTTTGGTGGCTCACACAGTACTATGCAATAATTTCCCAGGTCTGCAAGCCAGAAGCCTGGGTGGTTCAGCTGAGTTTTTTGCTAAAGATATCACAAGGCCAAATC
>RJWM01011293.1:20198-60464 GCA_004363535.1 Dasyprocta punctata | reverse complement strand
GATCTCTTTATCTGATTCTTTTCCCATGTTTGGCAAATTTTCTTCTATTACTTCTGCAAATAGCTTTTCTCTATCACTTGCATTGACTTCTGCATCTTCATAGATGCCTATTAATCTTATATTGTTTCTCTTTTCATCATCTCAAAGGTGTTGAATTGTCATTTTATGCTGCCTTATTTTTTTTAAGTTGTTTTCTTCCATGATTGCTAGCTGCAATCCTGTCATCAAGGTCCAAAATCTATCCTCAGATTCATTCAAATGGGCTTGCCAGCTTTCAATAGAATTTTTTATTTCCTGGATATCCCTCTGAGTTTGTTTCATGCATTCTACTTCTTCTCTATATTGTTCATTCAAGGTTTCCATCATTTTCCCATGCCTGTGAGCTTTTTAATCTATATCTTCTCTAGCTATGCTGAGCAACTCCTTTATTAAGGTTGTTATTTCTTTTTTTATTTAAGAAAAAAAGATACAGAAAAGAAAGACAAAAAGCAAAAGAGACAAACAAATGACAACAACAAATCCAACACAATAACATTATAAGTTTACAAAACAAGATGGTAGGAATTTGACAATGGTTGCAATATTACATATCGTTACCTTCAAAATGTTCTTTCTTTACATGAGAGATTATTTCTAATCTGATTTCCTCTAAAGCCTCATAGATTTGCCTTTTTATTTCACTTGCTATCTTTTCAGAAATTTCAGGTGTGTGACTTCTAATGTCTTCTATTTTAATGTCTCCTGTACTTGTTCCAGATGGACTGAATGTTTGAGATTGTGCTTTGCTTTTACATTTTGTCATTTTCATCTGTTGGGTTAACATTTTAGTCTTTGAATCCCACTAGTCTCAAGTATTCATCATGTGTGTCTTAGGATCCTACTGTGTGGTTGATGTTTGTCTAATTTCTGCATCCCACAATGAAGAGGAGGGGCCAGTCACCTGAATTCCTCCTGCAGGACCTGTTGAGTGAGTCCTATATTCTTCCTAGGCTGACTAGCATGGGCTTATTGATGTAAGTCAACCCTTAGTTTCTATTGTTACTACAGCTTCAGGATGTTTCAGGACACTACATGTACCTGGCTGTAGTGTGCACCCTAGCTGGGACTTTACTGTGTCACTTGGTGTCTCTTAAGACTTTTTGATTTCCTGTGGGTTAGGGGAGGCCTTGTTGACACTCTCCTCAACCTACCTGGTGTTCTCTGTATGGAAGAAGGACACCTACACTCTTGCCAGGCTCGCCAAAGTCCTCCAGCTTGGGACAAGGGTTCACTGCTGCTTCTGTTTACCTACTGAGGTCCTCTAAGTGACTGGGAAACTCACCACATTGTCACAAACCTGCTGAGGTCCTCTGTGTGGATGAGGGGTTCCTGAGACTCCCATAAGCCCACCAAGGTTCTGTGCGTGGTGGAAGGTATTGCTGATTGTGCATAGGCTGCTTCAGTCTTTTGGGTGGGGGGAAGGATGACCAACCATCCCACCACTGTCCTAGTTCCATGGGGGGAGAAGGAGTGGTGGCCAATGATCCTGTTTCTTCCCTAGGTCCATGGGCTGAGAAGAAGGGGCAGCCGGTGATCCCACCTCTTCTCTAGGTTTGTGGAGTGAGGAGAAGTACCCTAGCTCTGTGAGGCAAGGACAAGGGGCACAATCCCACCTGCCCCCTAGGTCCATAGGGTGAGGAGGAGGGGTGCCTGGCTATCCTGCAACTTCCCTAAGTCTGTGGAGTGATTAAGAGGGGTGGCCAATGATGCCACTGCTGCCCTAGGTCCATGTGACAAGGAGCAGGGGCTCCACTGCCCTCTCTTGCCCCCATCCTTCTTCCTGCAACATCCTTCTTCTATGTCTTCAACATGCACATTATCCCTTTTCCCCCTAGAGTCCACATATGAGGGAAAACATACTTGTTCTTTCTGAGCCTGAATTTTTTCATTTAATGTGGGTGGTCTCCAGCTGCATGCATTCTTCTGCAAAAATAGGGTTTTCATTTTTGTTTTTTGTTTTTTGGTACCAGGGATTGAACTCAACCTTGTGCCTGCCAGGAAGGTACTTAAGCCACTGAGCTAAATACATGGTCTGGTTTACTTCTTCTTTATGGCTGAATACTACTCCATTGTGTATATATGCACCACATTTTGTCTGTTCATCTTTTCATGGGAGTCTGGATGACTACATAATTTGCCTGCTATGAATTGTGCCACTGAATGTGTGCATGCAATCATCTTATTTGTATGTTAATTTAAATTTCTTTGGGTATATGTCAAGGAACAGTACAGCTGTATCATGTGGTAGGTGGTTTTATTTTTAGTCTTTGAGGACATCCACACTGGTTTCTACAGTGGCTATGTTAATTTCATTCCCTCCAGCAGTTCAGAAGTTTCCTGTTCCTCACACTCATATCCTTGCCAGGTTTTTTTTGTTTCTTTTTTTTTTTTTTTTTGTAGTTTTGATGATAACCATTTTGACTGGGGTAAGATAGAATTTTAATGTAGTTTTGATTTACATTTTTCCCTATTGGCTAAAAATGTTGAATATTTTTTTCATAAAACTATTGGTCAAATATAGGTACCTTTTTGAGATGTTTCTGTGAAATACATGTGTTTGCTTATTGGTTGGATTATTTTTTTAGTGCCATTTTTTTAATTCTTCCTGTATTTTAGATATTAATCCTCGTTAGAAGACCAGCTGGCATTTTTTATTGGGATTGCATTAAATCTGTATAACAGTTTTGGGAGTATGTCCATTTTCTCAATGTTGGTTCTCCCTAACCAAGAGCAAGGGATATCTTTCCATTTTTTAACAACCTTGTTAGAAGGCTAGCTGGCATTTTTGATTGGGATTGCATTAAATCTGCATAACAGTTTTGGGAGTATGTCCATTTTCTCAATGTTGGTTCTCCCTAACCAAGTGCAATGGATATCTTTCCATTTTCTAGCATCCTCTTCAATCTCCTTTTTTAGAGTACTATAGTTTTCAGCATATAGGTCTTTTATGCTCTTTGTTAGGTGGATTTCTAAGTATTTCATTTTTTAGTTGTGAAAAGTGTTGTTTCCATAATTGCTCTCTCAGTGAGTTTGTTGTTTTTATAGAGAAAGCACTCCTAAAGCTCATCTGGAACCAAAAGAGACCTAGAATAGCAAAAGCAACTCTGGGTAACAAAAGCAAGGCAAGAGGCATCTAAATCCCTGACTTGGAATTATACTACAAAGCTACAGTGATAAAATCAGCATGGTACTGGCAAGAAAATAGACCTGAGGATTAATGGAACAGATTAGAAGTTGAAAATACAACTACACAGACACTCAGCCACCTTATATTTGACAAAGAGGCTAAACACGTTCACTGGAAGAAAGGTAGACTCTTTAATAAATGATACTGGAAAAATTGGCTTTCCACATGCTGAAGAGTGAAACTAGACCCATGTCTATCATCATACACTAAACTAAAGTCAAAATGGGTCAAAGATCTAAATATTAGAAGAGAAACACTAAATTTACTGGAAGACAAGGTAGGCAAAAGTCTTGAAGACATAGGGGTAGGCAAATAGTTCATGAACAAACACAAACTTCATGGGAAGTAATTCAAAGAATCAACAACTGAGATCTCATTTTATTAAAAAGCTTTTGTACTTCAAAAGAAATCACCAGTAAAGTGACAAGAAAGCCCACAGACTGGGAAAGAATTCTAGCCAACTGTCCCTCAGACAAAGGACTTATATCCAGAACATATAAAGAATTGAAAAACATTAGGCCCCCCAAATTCAAACACCCAATCCAAAATGGGCATCTGAAATGAACACACACTTCTCAGATGAAGAAAAACAAATGGCAAACAAATACATGAAGAAGTGCTCAACATCACTAGTCATTCGAGAAATGCACATTAAAACAACATTGAGATTCCATCTCACTCCAAAGAGAATGGCTGCCATCAAGAAATCAACCAATAACAAATGTTGGTGGGACTATGGGGAAAAATGAACCCTTCTCCACTGTTGGTGGGAGTGTAGACTGGCAACCACTGTGGAAATCAATATGGAGATCCTTCAAAAAACTAGGATTAGAAGTCCCCTTCAATCCAGCTATTCCCATTCTGGGTATTTTCCCAGAAAAATTGAAAGCATCATGTCACAGCGATATACGTGCACCCATGTTTATAGCAGTACAATTTGTAATAGCTAAATCTTGGAAACAACCAAAATGCCATCAACCACAGAATGGATGAAAAGGATGTGGTATTTTTATACAATGAAATGTTACTCAGGTATAAAAAAAAGATGGTCTTGAGGCTTTTATAGGCAAATATTGTTTAATCTTTGGTATAGGGAAAGCCAATTTTTCCAGTACCATTTGTTAAAGAGGTTATCTTTCTTCCCAGAAAGGTTTTGGCTCCTTTTGCCAAAGATAAGGTGGCTGAGTGTGTTTGGAATTGTGTCTGAATGTTTTAATCTGCTCCATTGATACTCGGGCCTGTTTTTTAACCTGTAACTTTGTAGTATAATTTCTAGTCAGGGATTGTCATGCTCCTTGACTTGCCTTGGTTGCCCAGAATTGCTTTTGCTATTCTAGGTCTCTCCTGGTCCCAAAGGAATTTTAGGATTATTTTCTCTAATTCTGTGAGATATGCCATTAGTATTTTATTCAAGATGGCATTAAATCTGTATAACAATTTTGGGAGTATGGCCATTTCCATTACATTGGTTCTCACTACCCAAGAACAAGGGATATCTTTCCAATTTATGATATCCTCTAATATATTTTTTTCCAGAATATTGAAGTTTTCACTGTAAAGTTCGTTTACTTCTTTTGTTAGATTAATCCCTAAGTATTTCTTTTTTGGATCCTATTGTGAAGGGTATGGTTTGCTTAATTTCTCTCTCGGTGAGTTTGTTATCCATGCACAGGAACACTATTGATTTTTGAGTGTTGACTTTGCTCTGTTTTCTAATGTGGGAATTCACTACTAAACATTTCCTCATTGAACAACTTTTGTTATGTCCCATAAGTTCCAGTATGTTGTACTAGCATTATTTTTTAGTCGTAAAAAATGTCTAATCTCTTTTTAAATTTCATCTTTGACTGACCCTACAGATGAATTTCAGGAATGCTTTCTCTATCTCTGTGAGGTAGGCAAGTGCTATTTTGATTGGAATTGCATTGAATCTGTATAATAATTTTGGGAGAATGGCCATTTTCACGATGTTTTTACTTCCTATCCATGAACAGGGAATATCTTTCCATTTTCTGAAATCTTCTTCGATTTCCTTCTTTAGAGTAATGTAATTTTCACTGTATAGATCTTTTACTTCCTTTGTTAGATTGATTCCTAAGTATTTCAATTTTTTTGGATGTTATAGTGAAGGGTGTGGTTTCCCTTATTTCTCTGTCAGTGACTTTGTTGTTTGTGTACAGGAATGCTATTGATTTTTGAGTGTTCACTTTGTATCCAGCTGCATTACTGAATTTGGTTATTACTTCTGGAAGTTTTCTAATGGATTTTTGGGGGTCTTTTATGTAGAGTATCATATCATCTGCAAATAATGATAATTTCACTTCTTCCTTTCCTATCCTTATTCCTTTTATTTCTTTCTCTTGTCTAATTGCTCTGGCTAATGTTTCCAGAACTATATTGAATAGGAGTGGTGATAATGGACATCCTTGTCTTGTTCCTGATTTTAGGTTGAAAGTTTTCAGTTTTTCTCCATTCAGTAAGATGTTGGCTGTTGGTTTATGATATATGGCTTTTATCAGGTTGAGGTAGAGACCATCTATTCTGATTTTCTGTAGGGTTTTTTATCATGAATGGGTGTTGTCAAAAGCTTTTTCTGCATCTATTGAGATGATCATGAGGTTCTTCTCCTTGGCCCTGTTGATATGGTGTATTACATGTATTGATTTCTGTATATTGAACCATCCCTGCATTCCTGGGATGAATCCCACTTGATCATGGTGTATAATCTTTCTGATACCTTGCTGTATTCTATTTGCCAGTGTTTTATTGAGGATTTTTGCATCTATGTTCATGAGGGAGATTGGCCTGTAATTTTCTTTTTTGGTTGGATCTTTCTCTGTTTTTGGTATTAGGGTAATACTTGTTTTCAGGAATGAGTTAGGGAGACTTGCTTCCCTTTCGATTTCATTGAAGAGTTTGAGGAGTGTTTGCATTAAGTCTTCCCTAAATTTCTTGTAGAATTCAGCAGTGAATCCATCAGGGCCCAGGCTTTTCTTTGTTGGTAGGGTCTTTATTACATTTTCAATTTCATAAGCTGGTATTGGGTTATTCAGCAGTTGTACGTCTTCTTGATTCAGCTTTGGTAATTCATAGGTTTCTAGGAATCTCTCCATTTCCTCTGTGTTATCAAATCTATGTGAGTAATGGTTTTTGAAGTAGGTGTTGATGATCTTCTGTATTTCCACCGGGTCTGTAGTGATTTCACCCTTTTCATTTCTTATTGCATGAATCTGAATTTTTACTTTCCTCTTCTTGATAAGGTTGGCTATGAGTTTATCAATTTTATTTACTCTTTCAAAGAACCAACTCTTTGATTCATTGATTCTTTGTATTGTTTTCTTAGTTTCAATTGCATTAATTTCTGCTCTAATCTTAATAATTTTCTCCCTTCTTTGGGTTTTAGACTTGACTTGCTCTTCTTTTTCTAGAAGTTTGAGGTGCAGCACTATGTTGTTTATGTGTGTTCTTTCCGTTTTTCTGATATGAGAGCTTAGTGCTATAAATTTCCCTCTGAGGGCTGCTTTCGTTGTACCCCACAGGTTCCGGTAATTTGTATTTGCATTTTCATTCAATTGTAGATGTTATTTAATTTCTTCTTTAACTTCTTCTGTGACCCATTGGTTATTTAGGAGAGTATTATTTAATTTCCATGTGTTTATTCGGTCATTGTAGGCTTTTTTGTCATTCATTTCCAATTTTACTGCGCTATGGTCAGATAATAAGCATGGAATTATTTCAGTTACTTTGCATTTACTTAAGCATGTTTTGTGGACCAGTATGTGATCTATTTTAGAGAATGACCCATGTGCAGCTGAGAAGAATGTGTATTCTGATGTTGATGGGTGGAATACTCGGTATACAATTACTAGGTTCATTTGTTCACATGTTTGATTCAGTTCTGCTATTTCTTTACTAATTTTTTGTTTGGTTGATCTATCTGTGACAATGGGGTATTAAGGTCCCCTGTTATAACTGTATTATTGTTTATTTGGTTTTTCATGTCTATTAAGAATTGTCTTACATAGTTGGATGATCCCATATTCAGTGCATGTATATTTATAATTGTAATCTCTTCCTCTTGAAGTTTTCCCCTAACAAGTATGTAGTGACCTTCTTTACCTCTTTTGATCATTCTCAGTTTGAAGTTTGCATTATCTGCAAACATAATAGCTACCCCTGCTTTTTTCTGGATTCCTGTTGCATGGAGTATTGTTTTCTAGCCTTTGAGTTTTAGTCTGTGAATTTCCTTTTGAGTGAAATGTGTTTCTTGTACATAGCATATTGTTGGGTTTTGTTTCTTAACCCACTCTGCTAGTCTGTTTCTTTTTATTGGTGAGTTGAGACCATTTACATTGATTGATATAACTGATATGTACCAGCTCATCCCTGTCATGATATCTTTCTGTTGTTGGTTTTCTACATTTTCTGTTTAATTATTTGCCTTGCTTAGTGGTTTCCTTTTGTTCCTGTTCTTAAGATTGTGGCTCTCTTTGTCTCTTTCTAGAGTGTCTTTCAGTACTGTTTGTAGTGTTGTTTTGGTGGCCATAAATTTCTTCAGTTGTTCTTTGTCATGAAAGTATGCTATTTCTCCATCAGTTTTTAAGGATAGTTTTGCAGGGTACATCAATCTGGGTTGAAAGTTGTTTTCTTTCAGGATTTGAAATACTTCACTCCAAGCGCTTCTCGACTTAAAGGTTTGTGTTGAGAAGTCTGCCATGATTCTGATAGGCTTTCCTTCATAGGTGATCTGTTTCTTTTCTCTGACAGCTTTTAGTATTTTGTTCTTTTGCTGTATTTCTGATACCCTTATTATTATATGTCTGGGTGAAGATGTATTTTGGTTGTGGTTAATTGGGGTTCTGTATGCCTCAGTTACCTGTATTTCAGGTTCTCTTCCCATGTTTGGAAAGTTTTCTGCTATTATTTCTGTGACTAGTCTTCGCAGGTCATTAGTATTGACCCCTGCTTTTTCATTGATGCCTATTAATCTTATGTTATTTCTCTTGGCATCATCTTGCATCTGTTGAATTGTTGTTTCTTGGTTCCTTACTATTTTTAGGAGATCTTTTCTTTCGTGGCCATGGTCTCCCATGCTGTCTTCAAGATCTGAGATTCTATCTTCAGCTTCATTCAAGCAGTTTTTCAAACTTTCCATGGAATTTTTCATTTCCTTCATTTCCCTTTGCATCTGTTTCATGAATTCTGTTTGTGTCTTAAATTTTTCATTCAAAGTTTCAATCATTTTCTTAAGTTCTTCTATTTTTTTATCTTAATCTTCTTTAGAAACACACATTTCTTTAATAATAATTCTTATTTCATTTTTTAGCTGAGAGAATATTTCTGATTTGAATTTCTCTATAGCTTCATCAAGCTGTTTCTTTACTACATTTTCTATCATTTCAGAAAGTTCATTTTTGTGACTCCCACTGTCTTCCATTTCAGTGTCTCTTAGGTTTGCTCTCAGTGGGCTGGGGGACTGAGACTGCCTCTTGGTCTTTTGTTTTGTCATTTTCTTCTAGAACCTATGTGGCTCTGTGTTCTGCGAGGTTGACTGGGAGTTCCCCTGAGTGTCACGTTTAGTCTTGTGTTGTGCTGTGTCGCGGGACCCAGTACAGCCGGATCCTGTGCGCAGCCTGTGAAATCAATCTCCCGGGGCATGTGGGTGGAGCCTCCACCTTAACTGGGTGGGGGCCAAGGCTTCCCAGTCCCAGGGAGCTAGGCAGAGTGTACCCCGGAGTGTGATGCCACCTGGACCCTGAGTCTAGCTGCAAGGAGTTCAGAGCAACAACTGTGCCAGGGCAAGCCTGGGCGAGTCCCAGGCCTACAGTGCTGGGGCCTTGGTCCTAGCTGGGTGGGGGCCCACGAGCTCTACAATGGGGTGTGCACCAGCCGCTCCACTGAAGTATGGAGATTGTGCATGCTCTGCACTCTGATGGGGGGAGCCCAAGCTCTCCAAGTCCCTCTGGTTATGTTGGTCAGTCCCTGGTGAGCAGCTCTGGGGTCCTGGGCTGAGCCAGGCTGGGCTGCATACCTCTGTGTCCTGCGAGGCTGGCTGGGCATTCCCTGAGGCTTGCGTTGAGTCTTGGGTCACGCTGAGTTGCTTGACCCTGTACAGCTGGATCCCTAGTTGTGTCTTTATCTAGTTTTGAGATCCGGGTGACACTTGATTCCATAAATAACATTGGAATCACTCCATCTCTTTCCATTTCTTTGAAGAATTTGAGGACTATTGACAATATAACATCCTTAAGGATTTTGTTGAATTTAGCTATGACTCCATCAGGTCCCTGGCTTTTCTTAGTTAGTAGATTCTTCACTAGTGGTTCATTTTATTGCTATTATTGAGTTGCTCAATATATTTCTGTTTTCTTGGGTTAGTTTTGAAAGACTGTATGTGTCTAGGAATCTGTCTATTTCTTCAAAATTTGCTAATTTGTTAGAATATAATTTTTGAAGCAGGTTACTAATTTTCTGGATTTTGACAGTCTCTTCACCTTTTTAAATTTCTAATATCATTGATGGCTTTTCTCTCTTTCTATTGGTGAGTTTGTATAAGTCTTTGCTAATTTTTAAAATGAGCCATGTCATTCTATTTTTGTTTTGCAGGAGTTCTTTGCATTCTACATGTATGTTACATGTATATTTGTATGATTATGTTCCAAGTATGTTACTTGTCTGTCTAGTAGGTAAAAAAGGTAAAAAGAGTCCAAATGTTTTTCAACAAATATATGCATGAATAAGTTATGCTATATATATACTATGGAATATTACCCAGCCATAAAAGGAATGAAGTACTGATGCATGCCGTGATAGGGTGACTGAAAACAACATCCTACATTAAAGAGTCAAACACAAAAGGTTTCTTATACCTTCATTTATATAGAAAATTCAGAACAGGTAAATTGGTAGGGGTAAAATATAGGTTGGTAGTTGTCAGGGACTAAGGGAAAGGGACAGAGGAAACACTTTAATAGAGATACATTGTTTCTTTCAGGGTGATGAAAATATTTGGGAGCAAATGATGATGATGGAAAAGAAGATGATGGCTGTACAACATAATATATGCACAAAACACTACTACATACACTATAACTTGGTTTAATGTATGTTGTATGGGTTGCATGTTGATAAATTTTTAAATCTACAAGTTCTTATAGAAGCTTTTCAGTAGTAGTAACATAACTGAGAATGAGGAGTTCTTCAAAAAGTGAATGGTTAAACATACGCTCACGTAACCATACCTTGCAATAATATTCACCTATAAAGAATAAACTACTGAAGTGCAAAATAAAAGGTAGACCTCCAGGGAATTACCTGGACTAGGAAAACACAATCCCAACAAATTACACATACAGAATAATGTTCATCAGACTTTCTTGAAATAGCATTAGAGAAATGGAGAGATCAGCGGCAGTTGCAGCTAAACATGGAACAGAACACGGCCTGGGGCATGTTATGTGTTTCCCTTATAATAGCCCCAGGAGAAGAGAACCTCAATGTCCTGAAGGAATCTGCTTAGGAATTGAGGCCTGGGTTGCAGCATAAGATCTGCCTGATACTTGCCAATAGGAAAAATGGATGGGTGAGTTGCCTTGTGCCAGATCTCTGTAGAATTTCCCTTGGAAAAGTCAAGCTCAGACTAAGCATCTGTGAGCAAACCGTTCATTTGGCATGAGTTTAGTGTGTGTGCGACTAGGTATTACAGGCACACAGGCCTTGTTTCTTGGTTATTGCTGTTAGAAGGCTGACTGCCAAGAAACCTCTTGCAGCTCTCATGTGGGGGAAAAGACTGCAACTTGATTTGTGTATGACTAAGAACACTTCAGTGAAGAAGTGTGCATTCACAAGGAGAATGGTCTGCTCCACAGAGGCCTGAAGACTACCATAAGTAGTGCTTCCCAATTCCCTCCTAGGAGTAAATGCAAGGGGGCATACATTTGTACAACTGGCCGAGGAAGCTTACCCAGTTTATTCAGCTTTTCTCCCTGTTCAGAGTGGAGAAGCAAACCTAACCACATTCAGAGAGAAATGGAGAGGCACACTTTGTGTCTCTCAGTGGCTTAAAGTAAGAGGTAGTTGGAATAAGGTGAAGCACCCCAATAGAAAGACACAGTCTAGGGCATGTTATGTGCTTCCCTGATAATATCCCCAGGCAGAAGAACACATCAATGCCCTGAATGAATCTGCTTAAGAACTGAAGCATGGACTGCACCAAGAGTTGTGCCAGCTACTTGCCAATAGGAATGAACAGATGCCTGATTTACTTTGTGCCACATCACTGTACAATTTCCCCCAGCAAAGTCAACAACAGACTAAGTGTACATGAGCAAACTATTCATATGGGATAAGTTTGAACTGTGTGCTTCTAGGCAATGCAGGTGCAGGCCTTATTTCTTGGATTTTGTTGTTAGAAGTCTGATTACGAAGAAACCTCTTTGCAGCCTTTGTGTGGTGGAACAGCATGAAACTCCCTTTATCTATGACTAAGAAAAACTCCAGTGGAGAAGTATACATTCACAAGGAGAATGGTATGCACCATAAACAGAGTCCTGAAGCCTACCATAAATGGTGCTTCCAAATTTTCTCCTATGAGTGAATGGAAGGGGATATATGTAAGTAGCAATGGTCAGGGAAGCTTCCCCAGTTTATTCAGTTTTGCTCCCTGTAAAGAATGGAGAAGCAAACCTAACTGCATTCTTTGGGTTCTCCATTTCTGAGAGAAAATGAGATGCACAATTTTTATCTGTCAGTTGCTTGGGGTCACAGGTAGTTGGGATATGGTGAACCACCCCAACTGAAAGACATGGTCTTCAGCATGTTATGTGTTTCCCTGATAATAGGCCTGGGGAAAAGAGAATTTCAATGTCCTGAATGAATCTGCTTATGAATTGATGTCTGGATTGTAGCATGAGTTGTGCATGAGACTTGCCTATAGGAATGAATGGATGGAGGAATTGCCTTGTACCATGTCACTGTGGAACTTCCCCTGGCAAAGTAAAGCTCAGACTCACTGAAAATGAGCAAACCATTCATTTGGGATGAGTTTGGGGTGTGCGATTCTAGGCATTACAGGCACACAGCACTTAATTCTTAATTTTTGCTAATATAAGGCTGATTGGAAAGAAACCTCTTTGCAGCCCTGGTTCGGTTGAACAGATGGCAACTCATTTTGTATATAACTAAGAAGAACTCTAGTAGAGAGATGTCCATCACTAAGGAGAATGGTCAGATCTACAAACAGAGGCCTGAATCCAACCCTAAGTGGTGCTTCCCACTTCTCTCCTAGGAGTGAATGGAAGGGCATATACATTTGGGACACTGGCCAGGGAAGCTTCCCCAGCTTGTTCAGCTTTGCTCGCTGTTGAGAATGGACAAGCAAAAGCAACTGCATTCTTTGGTTAATCCATTTTGGAAAGAAACTGAGAGGAGCACTTTAAATCTCTTAAGTTGCTTAAGGGCACAGGTAGTTGTAAAAGGATGAAGCACTCCAAAAGAAAGATACAGCCTGGGGCATGTTATGTGTTTCCCTGATAATAGCCCCAGGGAGAAAAGAAGCTCCATGTCCTGAGTGAATATGCTTAAGAATTGAGGTCTGGATTGCAACATGAGTTGCTCCTGAGACTTGCCTTTAGGAATGAATGGATAGATGAATCACGTTGTGCCACATCCCTGTGGCATTTTCCTGAGCCAAGTTGAGGTCAGAATAAGTCTCCATGAGCAAACTGCTCATTTGGGATGAGTTTGGGGTGTGTGCTTCTAGGCATTGTAGGTGAACAGGCCTTATATCTTGTTTTTTGCGGTTAAAATGCTGATTGTGAGGAAACCCCTTTTCAGCCCAGGTGTGCTAGAACAACCCGCAACTCCCTTTATCTATGACTGAGAAGAACTCCAGGGGTGAAGTGCACATTCACAAGAGGAATAGTCTGCTCCTCAGACAGAGGCTGGAAGCCAACTGTAAGTGGTGCTTCACATTTCCTACCTAGGAATGAATGGAAGGGGATATATGGTTGCAACAATGCCCAGGGAAGCTTCCCCACATATTCTGCTTTATTCCCTGCTCAGCACAGAGAAGCAAACCTAAATGCATTATTTGATTTCTCCATTTCTGAGATACATTGACAGGTGCTCTTTGGATCTGTCAGTTTCTTAGAGTGATAGGTAGCTGGAATATGGTGAAGCACCCCCAGAGAAAGGCACAGTCTGGGGCAGGTTATGTGTTTTCCTGATTATAGCCAAGGGGAGAAGAGAACCTAAACGTCCTGAATGAATCTGACTGGGAATTGAGACCTGGATTGCAGCATGAGTTGTACCTGAGACCTTCCTATAGGAATGAATGGATGGATGAATTGCATTGAGCCAAATCACTGTAGAATTTTCCCGGGCCAAGAGAAGCTCACACTAAGTGTACATGAGCAAACTGTTCATTTAGAATGAGTTTGGGGAGTGTGCTTCTAGGCAATACAGGTGCACAGGCCTTATTTCTCATTTTTTTTAATTAGAATGTTGATTGCAAAGGAACCTCTTTGCAGCCATGGTGCAATGGAACAGCCTACAACTCTTTTTGTATATGACTAAGCAAAACTTCTTTGGAGAAGTGTATATTCACAAGGAGAATGGTCTTCACCACCAAGAGAGTCCTGAAGCTTACCGTAAGTGGTGTTTCCCAATTTACTCCTAGGAGTGAAAGGAAGAATACACACATTTATAACACAGGCCAGGTTAGCTACCCCAGCATATTCAGCTTTATTACCTGTACAGAATGGAAAGCAGTCTAATCTGATTCTTTGGTTTGTCCATTTCTGAGAGAAACTGAGGAATGCACATTGTATTCCTCAGTTGATTAGGGTCCTTTGTAGCTGCAATATGTTGAAGCACCCCAAAAGGAAGACATGGCATAGGTCATGTTATGTTTTTTCACTGATAATAGCCTTGCGCAGAAGAGAAGATGAATATCCTGAATGAATCTGCTTAAGAACTGAGGCCTGGATTGCAGCAAGAATTGTGCATGAGACTTGCCTCTAAGAATCAATGGATAGAAGAATCACATTGTGCCACATCCCCATGACATTAATCTGTGCCACGTAAAGCTCAGGCTAAGTGTCCATGAGCAACCTGTTCATTTGGGATGAGTTTGGGGTGTGTGCTTCTAGGATTTGGAGGCATACAGGCTTCATTTCTCGGTTTTTGTGTTTAAAAGGCTGATTGCCAGGAAATCTCTTTGCAGCCCAAGTACAGAGGAACAGCCTGCAACTCCCTTTGTCTAGGACTGAGAACTCCAGGGGAGAAGTGCACATTCACAAGGAGAATGGTCTGCTCCACAAACAGAGAACTGAAGCCTACTATAACTGGTGCTTCCCAATTCCCTGCTAGCAGTGAATGGAAGGTGATATGTGGTTGTAGCACTGCCCAGGAAAGTATCCACATCTTATTCAGCTTTGATCCCTGCTTAGCTCAGAGAAATAAACCAAACCTCATTTTTTGGTTTCTGAGTTTTGGAGAGAAATTAAGAAGTGCACTTTGGATCTCTCAGTTGCTTAGGGTGATAGGTAGTTAGCTGGAATATAGTAAACCACCCGCAGAGAAATACGCAGCCTGGGGCAGGTTATGTATTTCCTTGATCACAGACCTGGGGAGAAGAGAACAACAATGTCCTGAACGAATTGGCTTAAGAATTGAGGTCTGGATTGCAGCATGAGTTGTACCTTAGAGTTGACTATAGGAATGAATGGATGGATGAATGGTGTTTTGCCACATCCCTGTGGCATTTCCCCGAGTTAAGTCCAGCTCAGGCTAAGTGTGCATGAGGAAACTGTTCATTTGGGGTGATTTTGGAGTATGTGCTTCTAGGCATTGCACAGTCCTTATATCTTGGTTTTTGCAGTTAAATGGATGACTGTGAGGAAACATCTTTACAACACTATTGTGGTGGAACAGCCTGCAACTACCTTTGTCGATGAGTGAGAAGAACTGCAGTGCAGACATATACATTCACAAGAACAATGTTCTGCTGCAGAGAAGTGTGAAGCCTTCCATAAGTGGTGCTTCCTAGTTTCCTCCTAGGAGTGAATGGAAGGGGATATATGATTTTAGCACTGCCCTGCGAAGTTTTCCAGGCTTACTTAGCTTTGCTCCCTGCTCAGAAAATATATGCAAACCTAAGCACATTTAATGTTTCCTCCATTTGTGAGAGTAAACTGAGAGGTGCCCTTTGGATCTCTCAGTTGCTAAGAGTGATAGGTAGGCATCTGGAATATGGTGAAGTACCCCAAGGGAAAGACAGATTGTGGAACGTTATGTTTCCCTGATCATAGCCCCAAGTAGAATAGAACCTCAATGATCTGAAAGAGTCTGCTTAAGAATTTAAGCCAGCATTGCAGCATGAGTTGTGCCTGAGACTTGCCTATAGGAATGAATGGATGGATGAATCACGTTGTGCAACATCCTTTTGGCACTTCCCAGAGCAAAATCAAGCCCAGGCTAAGTGTGTGTGAGCAAACTGTTCACTGGGTATGAGTTTGATGTGTGTGCCTCTAGCATTTACAGGCACACAGGCCTTATTTCTAGGGTTTTGCGGTTAAAATGCTGATTATGACAAAACCTCTTTGCAGCCTTGGTGCCATGGAACAACCTGCAACTCCCATTCTCTATGACTCAGAACTCCATTGGAGATGTGTACATTCACAAGGAGAATGATCTGCTCCTCAGTCAGAGGCCTGATGCCAACCGTAAGTGGTGCTTCCCAATTCCCTCCTAGGAGTGAATGGAAGGGGATATATGGTTTTAGCACTGCCCAATGAAGCTTTTCCAGCTTATTCAGCTTTGCTCCCTGCTCAGCACAGAGAAGCAAACCTAACCACATTGTTTGATGTCTCCAATTCTGAGGCAAACTGAGAGGTGTACTTTGGATCTGTCAGTTGATTAGGTTGATAGGTAGGTAGGTGGAATATGGTGAAGCAGCCCCACAGAAAGACACAGCTCGGGCAGATTATGTTTCCCTGATTATTGCCTGAGGGATAAGAGAACCTCAATGTCCTGAATGAATCTGCATAAGAATTGAGGCCTGGATTGCAGCATGAGTTGTGCCTGAGAGTTACCTATAGGAATGAATGGATGGATGAATCATGTTGTGCCACATCCCTGTGATATTTCCCTGAGCCAATTCAAGCTCAGTCTAAGTGTCTGTGAGCAAACTGTTCATATGGGATGAGGTTGGGTTGTGAGCTTCTAGGCATTGCTGGCACATAGGCCTTAATTCTTGGTTTTTCTGGTTCAATGGCTGATTTTAAGGTAACCTCTTTACAGTCCTAGTGCAGTGGAACAGCCTGCAACTCCCTTTGTCTATGACTGAGAACTCCAACAGAGAAGAGTACATTCACATGGAGAATGGTCTGCTCCATAAACAGAAGCCTAAAGCCTACCGCAAGTGGTGATTCCCAATTTCCTCGTAGGAATGAATACATGAGGATATACGGTTGTAGCACTCCCCATGGAAGCTTCCCCAGCGTTTTCAGCTTTGCTCCCTGCTTAGCACAGAGAAGCAATCCTAACTGCATTCTTTGGTTTCTCCATTTCTGAGAGTAAACTGATTGGTTCACTTTGAATCTCTCAGTTGCATACTATGATAGGTAGTTAGCTGGAATATGGTGAAGCAGCCACAGAGAAAGACACAGCCTGGGGCATGTTATGTGTTTCTGTGATCATAGCCCTGGGGTGAAGAGAACCTCAATGTCCTGAATGAATCTGCTTAAGAATTGAGGTCTGGATTGCAGCATGAGTTGTTCCTGAGACTTGCTTTTAGGAATGAATGAATGGATGGATGAATCACGTTTTGCCACATCCCTGTGGTAATTCACTGATCTAAGTCAAGGTCAGAATAAGTGTTTGAGAGCAAACTGTTCATTTGGTAAGAGGTTGTGGTGTGTGCTTCTAGGCATTGCAGGTGAACAGGTCTTATATTTTGGTTTTTGTGGTTAAAAGGCTGATTACGAGGAAACCTCTTTTCAGCCCAGGTGTGCTGGAACAGCCTGCAACTCCCTTTATCTATGACTGAGAAGAACTCCAATGGAGATATGTACATTTGCAAGGAGAATGGTCTGGTCCTCAGACAGAGACCTAAAGTCAACTGTAAGTGGTACTTCACATTTCCTACCTAGGAGTGAATGGAAGGTGATATATGATTGTAGCAATGCCCAGGGAAGGTTGCCCAGCTTATTCAGCTTTCCTCCCTGCTCAGCACAGAGAAGCAATCCTAAATGCATTCTTTAATTTCTCCATTTCTGAGATACAATGAAAGTTGCTCTTTGGATCTCTCAGTTGCTTAGTGTGATAGGTAGCTGGAATATGGTGAAGCACCCCAAAAGAAAGACACAGCCTGGGGCAGGTTATGTGTTTCCCTGATCATAGCTCTGGGGTAAAGAGAAACTCAATGTCCTGAATGAGTCTGATTAGGAATTGAGGCCTGTGTTGCAGCCTGAGTTGTGCCTGAGACTTGCCAATTGGAGTGAATGGATGGATTAATTGTGTTGTGCCACATATCTGTGGCAGTTCCCCAAGCCTAGTCAAGTTCAGGCTAAGTGACCTTGAGCAAACTGTTCATGTGGGATGTGTTCAGGGTGTGTGCTTCTAGGCATTGCAGGTGCACCGGACTTATTTCTCGGTTTTTGTGGTTAAAAAGCTGATTGTGAGGAAAGCTCTTTGCAGCCATGGTGTGGCCGAACAGCCTGCAAATCCCTTTGTCTATGAGTGAGAAGAACTCTAGTGGAGATGTGTACATTTAGAAGGACAATGATCTGCTCCACAAATAAAGGCCTGAAACCTACCATATGTCCTGCTTTCCAGTTCCCTCCTAGAAGTGAATGGAAGGGGATATACACTTGTAGCAGTGCCCAGAAAAGCTTCCCCGTTTTTTTCAGCTATGCTTACTGTTCAGCACAGAGAAGCAAATCTAACCACATTCTTTGGTTTCTCCATTTCTCAAAAAAACTGAGAGGCACACTTTGGATCTCTCAGTTCTTTAGCGTGAAAGATAGCTGGAATATGGTAAAGCACCCCCACACAAAAACACAGCCTGGCACAGGTTATGTGTTTCCCTGATTATACTCCAGGGGAAGTGAACCTCAGTGTCCTGAATGAATCTATGTAAGAATTGAGGCCTGGATTGTAGCATGAGTTGTGACTGAGTCTTGCCTATAGGAATAAATGGATGGATGGATTGCCTTGTTCCACATATCTGTAGCATTTCCCCATGCCTAGTCAAGCTCAGCCTAAGTGTCCATGTGCATACTGTTTATCTGCAATGAGTTTGGGGTATGTGCTTCTAGAGAATGCAGGTGCACAGGCCTGATTTTTCAGTTTTTTCAGTTAAAAAGTTGATTGCTTGCAAACCTCTTTGCAACCCTGGTGCAGTGGAACAGTGTTGGAGACCACTAGAAGTGGCTCTGAGCAGTATTTTAAATTAACTAATTGGCCTTTTATTTATCTGTGAGTCTGTCATAGGCCTAGGCCCCTTGCCTGGAGATGGGAGCTGATTCATAGTAAGTGAAACTCTGTGAATCACTGGCCCTGCCTGAGGCCTGTAGTCACCAATGAGGCCAGAGCTATCTCAAAGGGCACAATAAAGTCACCACCAGTGATGCCTGGCTCAGACTCAATTAAATAAATAGAGACTGCAGCTGCAGACATCACATACCTGCAGGCATCCATTTCCCACCATAAATGTCATCATGGAGATAAAACAGTTCTCCTAAATTGGCACAGTTTACTACATGGAGAACTCTTTGACATGACTCCCAAGGTCCTACTCATTTCCCTCGCTTTCATCAGTATCCCCTTTTTTGTCTGCTATGGAAATAAATACAGGTGGCCGAGAGGGTCTCTTTATCTAAGCCCTCATGGTAGCTGCAGAGTCAAGAACTCTGCAAGGGGCTTTGATCCTCCTGGAGCCCTAAAATCATACCACTTGTCTCATTTATTTAAGCCTTTGCCATACACTCATTCAGAAGTTAGGTATATAGCCCAGGTGCCTGATAACTGGCATCTGAACAGGGACCTGAAATCCTTGGACTAGGAATTTTAGTGTGAACAAGTAAGTCCACCCAGAGTGGAAAGTGTGGATACAGAGAAGGCCTTCACAGGATGGAAAACTTCACCAGGGATGCCTGGAGAGGAGAGGGAAGAAGAAAGGTGAATCTTCCCACTGTGAACAAGCTATTTTATCCAGGAGTAGAAACCATGGGCCAACATTTCTCTGCTGAGGATCAAAGGTAGTTAGTGCTGCTCCAAAGCCTGCTTAAACACTCAGAGGCTTGTGTACCATAGAAAACCCTAGCAAACTTTTAAAAGAGGTAACCAAATATATCCCATGGTTTTCTCAAACAGGCATTATAGATATTGATATTTGGGAAAGATTTGGAAAAAATCTTAAAAGGGCACACAGCACAGGAAATATCATTTCCCCTGAGACATTCTCAACTTGGAATCTGGTCCATTCAGTTTTAAGTCCCTTACAGAACTTGCAGTCAGACTCTGATTTGGGCATGGAGGAAATCAAAGAGCTCTCTGCTGAGGCACCTGCTGCTAAAGTTCAACAAGAACAGAAGCCTCTGCAAAGAATATCTCACATGGCTCTGTCCAGAAACTTACTGATTGTAAGGGGAGAGGCTGCTGCCAAAGGGGAGAATATCACCTCCCCCCCGCTTGCTTCCCAATTGGAATTGAAGATGATACTGATGATGAGGAGGAATATTTTGTTCATAAGCCCTTTGAAATACAGCTGCTAAAAAATCTTAGACAAAGTGTGGTTAACAATGGAGTCCAAAGTCTGTTTACTGTGGGACTCTTACAAAATGTTTTGGATACATATCCATTGATATCTTATGATATCAAACATCTGGCACAAACATGCCTATCTCCTGATCAATTCCTTCATTTTAATGTAAAGCAAAAAAGCTCTTATTTCAGAGCAGGCTCATAGAAATAGGATGGGTCCCAATCCACGTCCAGCAATAAATGAAGAAATACTTTCTGGGACAGGAAAATATGTGCCGATTAAGGAGCAGATTCAATGTCCTGTAGAGTTATATCCACAATTGTTGGATTTATTTAAAGAGGCTTGGATAACTATTCTGGAAAATGGGGTCCCATTAAGATCCTTTCTACACATTTTGCAGGGACCCCAAGAGCCATTTGCTCAATTTGTGGCTAAATTACAAGAAGCCATTCACAGGCAGATTTTAAACACAGAAGCTGTGAACATTTTAACTTTACAATTGGCATATGCAAATGTCAATCAGGATTGTAAACAGGCTTTAAATCCTGCGAAATCAACTAATGATTTAACAACATATATTTCAGCATGTCAGGACATTGGAATGGAATCCCATTAGACAACTATGATGGTTCAAGTTACGGCTGGTCTTACAAATGCAAAAGGGAATAAGACGAAATGTTTTAACTGTGGAAAAATGGGACATGTTAGAAAGAATTGCAGAGCTCTAATAGGACAGATGCTGCCACTGCAGCAAGTCAAGGACAAAGTGCTTCTGGCACAGAGGACTCAGGCCCTGTGCCTGGACTCTGTTCGAAATGCCAAAAAGGGAGGCATTGGCCCAAATATTGTCATTCTAAATTCCATAAGGATGGTACACCTTTGCCAATAAAACCAAATGAGGGCCTTCCCTCAGGCCAGCAAAACAACAGAGGAGGAACAACTTGTGAATCAAAATGCCAGTCTGCTTTACCCAGTGCAAACTCGCCAGCAGATTCAGCAGTGGCATCAAAGGTGGCTCCCCAGAGAGGTGTTACTTTGCTCTCCAGTGCAACAGCTGGAAGTGCAGGATTAGATCTGCCTGCCACTTGCAGAGTCACTCTCATTGGAGGTGACCAGCCTACCCCCATTCCTACAGGGATTTGGTGTTCACCACCTAAAGAAACAGTTGGTCTTGTACTGAGAAAGTCTGATGTAAATTTAAAAGGAATAACTATTGTGCCTAGTGTGATTGATGGTGATTGTAGAGATGAAATACAAGTTCTTGCATGTGCAATGGATCTCTGAGTTTTTAAAATGGGGGATTATGTGGTGCAGTTGATTTTGTTACCTGTAGAAAAGCCTTCTTCTGTTAAGTATAGACAGCTCAAGAGGGAACAAGACCCTCAGAGCAAAACTACAAAAAAAAATTTATTTTACAGAGGAAGTGATTAAAAACAGGCCTATGTGTTTTATAAAGATTAATGGAAAATGCTTTGAAGTTTTAATAGACACTGGCATGAATGTGTCTATAATTGCATCAGAACAATGGCCTGCCACGTGGTCAACACAAAGGGCTCCCATGTCTCTTATTGGACTAGGAAGTCCTCAAAATGTGCTACGAAGTGCTTCACCTCTACCTTATGGGGGCCAGACCAACAAAAAAGCTTTCTTTTTGTCATACATGGCACCTATTCCAGTCAATTTATGGGGAAGAGATTTGTTACAAAAATGGAAACTAGTGCTGACTAGTAATTCTGATTTTAAAACTAATCAAACAAGTTCCAATTTGGAAACTAAACAAATAGATTCAAATTCTAAAATTGAACAAGAGATGATTAAGATGGAATATCAGAAAGATAAAGGACTAGGGAAAGACTTACAAGGAATCAAAGAGCCTGTTAAGATTGCACCTAGAATAACAGGCAAAGTATTGAATATCAACAGGTTTTTTTGGCAAGGGCCATTGATGCTTCTCCCCCCACAACAGCTCTGCCTTTACAATGAAAAACTAAGGAGCCTGACTGGGTGGATCAATGGTCCTTTAAAAAGGAGAAGTTAACTCAGTTACACAAATTAGTAAAAGAACAATTACAGCTGGGACATCTAGAAAGCTCAGTTAGCCCATGAAATATGCCTATTTTTGTTATTCCAAAGAAGTCAGGTAAATGGAGGTTGTTACAAGATTTAAGAGGGACACTGCAACCAGTTATGGGGCACTGCAACCAGGATTGCCAGATCCAACTGCAGTTCCTAGAGACCAGCCTCTTATTATAATTGATTTAAAGGGTTGCTTTTTTAACATTCCTCTTTCCCACAGATAGGCTATGTTTTGCCTTTCTGTGCCTAGGTTAAACTTTAAAGAGCCAATGCTGTGTATTATTCCAAAAATTACTAAATTTGAATCTCCTCCTGATGCAGCAGTTTACTTTGCAACAGTTTATTTTGCTGATGGCTCTTCCAAAGGCAAGGCTGCAATTTGGAACAAAGATTATCAACAGGTACTAAAGACTCCAGAACTTTCTGCACAAAGATCTGAGATTACTGCTATTTTATTTGTCATACAACAGTTTAATTACAAACCTATTAATATAATCAGTGACTCAGCATATGCAGTTTACCTTACTCAGTGGCTCAAGAGCGCCACCCTTTGGTCAACCTTAGACCCACCTCTACTTAATTTGTTTCTTAAGCTACAAAAGTTGATTCAGTGCCTTAAGCACCTGCCCTGGCAGGCACGAGGTTGTGAGTTCAATCCCCGGTGCCGCAAAAAAAAAAAAAAAAAAAGTTGATTCATAATCAGACAGCATCCTTTTATATTGGTCACATAAGATCTCATCCCAATTTACCTGGATTTTTAGCATATGGTAATCAGCAAGCTGATTCACTAGTTGCTTTTATTAAACCTTTAAATGCAGCTAGACAATCTCATTCTTACCATCATCAAAATAGTAAGACTGTAATCAAAGAATTTCAATTACCCAGGTCTCAAGCAAGACAAATTGTTATGTCCTGCCATACTTGTCAAAAGATTTCTAGGCCTGTGCCACCAGAGGGCAATAACCCCAGAGACTTAAAGTGTAATGATATTTGGCAAATAGATGTTACACATTTTTCTTTATTTGGCAAACTGCAATATATTCGTGTTTCTATTGACACATATTCTCATTTAATTCCTGCAACTTGTCACACAGGTGAAAAAATTGGTCATGTTCAACAACGCTGTTTGTCAGCATTTGCCTCTATGGGTATTCCATGCATCATAAAAACTGACAATGGGCCTTCATACATAAGGAAGTCATTACAATCAGTTTTTCAACTATGGCATATTAAATACATTACAGGAATACCTTATAACCCTCAAGGACAAGCAATTGTAGAAAGAGCACATCTGTCCATTAAAACTCAATTAAATAAACAAAAAGGGTGAGTACAGTTACCCCCACAAACACAATTAGATATTGCCACTCATGTTAAATTTTTCAAATCCAGATACAGATAGCAAACTGACTTCTGTGGAACTTCTTTGGTCAACATCCAATGATGATGTCCAACACAGAGCTCAAGTGCTTTGGAGGGACATCAACACAGAAAAATGGGAAGGACCAGTACAACTAATAATGTGGAGAAGTTATGCTTGTGCCTTAACAGGTGAAAGATCTACAAGAAATATATGGCCTTGGTGGGAGACGTGGCCAGTGCTGGAGACAGCCTTGTGTGGTGGCTTAACCAACCTGGGCCCCAAGAGACCTGCCAATCAGCCAGAAAGTCGACCTTCAGCTACCCCAAGAGACCAGGAGAGGGGACAAGTGATCCAGTGGAATGGCACCCAAGCAACGATTCATGAGGCTAGAGGTATAGTCACCAGAAGGGGAATTACACCAACCCCTGAAAATCTTTTGGTTGCCTTCATGGCTCTGCTGGCAGTATTTGTATGTATAACAACTATTTCAGGGGTCAGGTATTGGACTTATGTCCTTAATCCACCATTAGTTAGACCCATTACTTGGGCAGATTCTCCACCTGAGATTTATTGTGAACCAGACATGACTGGTCCTAACATAGATGAAAAATTGCAGACACAGCTTAGCATGCTGGAAACTTCTGTGTTATGGATAGGAGATCAAATGGAGAGTTTACAACTGTTACAAGGATTAAAGTGCCATTACAAGGCCACTCATTTCTGCATAACACCCTTGCCTTATAACAAACCTGTATATCCTTGGGAGGATGTAAAAAATCATATACAATGAGCTATCCATCAAAATGTTAACTATGGATATTGATGCTCTCCAGAAGGTATTGTCAATGTCCCAACAAACTCAAAAATTTGAAGAACAAATTCAAAATCAGGACAAATTTTCTGATGCCTCAGATCAGATAAATCCATTCAAATATCTGAAGGCACACTTTTGGTTTTACATTGGTATGCTTGGAGTACCTGCATGTTTCTCCTTATTCTATTCATACTCTGTTGACGAGGAGCCAAGATGGGCCAACTCATAGACTATGCTCAACCATGACTTATACTGATCCAGCTTTTGTTACAAAAATAAAAACAAAGGGGAAGAGACGCTGGAGACCACTATGAAGCAGCTCTGAGCAGGATTTAAAATTAACTAATTGGCCTTTTACTTATCTGTGAGCCTGTCCTAGGCCTAGGTCCCTTGCCTGGTGATGGGAGCTGATTCATTGCAAGTGAACCTCTATGAATCCCTAGTCCTGCCTGAGGCCTGTAGTGGCTGATGAGGCCAGAGATACTTCAAAGGACAAAATAAAGTCACCCCTGATGATGCCTGGCTCAGACTCAATTAAATAAATAGAGAATGCAGCTTCAGACATTACATACCTGCTGGAAACCCTTTCCAACCATAAATGTCATCATGGAGATAAAACAGTTCTCCTAAATTGGCACAATTTACTACTTGGAGTGACTACTAAGGTCCTGCGTATTTCTTGAGCTTTCCTCAGTATCCCCTCTCTATGTCTGGTATGGAAATAAATACAAGTGGCCGAAAGAGGCTATTTGTCTTAGCCCTCATGATAGCTTCAGAGTCAAGAAGTCTGCAAGAGGCTTTGATCATCATGGAGCCCTAAAATCATACTACTTGTTGCATTTATTTAAGACTTCACTGTACACTCTTTTGGAAGATAGGGGATCTAGGCTGGGTCCCCGGTAGAATAGTCTGCAACTCCATTTGTCTTTGACTGAGAAGAACTCCAGTGGAGATGTGTACATTCACAAGGAGACTGGTCTGCTCCACAAACAGAGGCTGAAGCCTACAATAAGTGGTGCTTTCCGATTCTCTCCTAAGAGTGAATGGAAGGGGATATACAGTTGTCACACTGCCCAAGGAAGCTTCTGCAGCTTATTCAGCTTTGCTGCCTGTTCGGGACAGAGAAGCAAACCTAAACACATTCTTTGGTTTCTCTGTTTCCAAGAGAAACTGAGAGGTGCACTTTGGATCTCTCAGTTGCTTAGGGTGATAGGTAGTTAGCTGGCATATGGTAAAGCACCCCCAGAGAAAGACACATATTGGTGCAGGTTATGTGTTTCCCTGATCATACCCTTGGGAAGAAGAGAACCTCAATGATCTGAATGAATCTGCTAAAGAATTGAGGTCTACATTTCAGCATGAGTTGTGCCTCAGACTTGCTTATAGGAATGAATGGAGGTATGAATTGTGTTGTGCCACATCCCTGTGGCATTTCTCTGAGCCAAGTCCAGCTCAGTCTAAATGTCTGTGAGCAAACTGTTCATGTGGGATGAGTTTGGGGTTGATTGTTCCAGGATTTGCAGGCACACAGGTCTTTTTTCACGGTTTTTGCAGTTAAAAGTCTGATTGCCAGGAAATATCTTTGCCACCCTGGTGCAGTGGAAAAGACTGCAACTTGCTTTGTCTATGACTGAGAAATCTAGTGGAGAAGTGTACATTCACAAAGAGAATGGTCTACTCCACAAACAGAGACCGGAAGCCTACCATACATGGTGCTTCCCAATTCCCTCCTAGGAGTGAATGGAAGGGGATCTATGCTTTTAGCACTGCCCAGGGAAACTTCCCCAGCGTTTTCAGCTTTGCTCTCTGACCAGCAAAGAGAAGCAAACCTAACGCCACTCTTTGGTTTCTCCATTTTTGAGAGAAACTGAGAGGCACACATCGGATATCTCAGTTGCTTAGGGTGATAGGTAGTTAGTTGGAATATGGTGAAGCACCCCAAAGAAAGACACAGCTTGGGCAGGTTATGTGTTTCCTTTATCATAGATGTGGGGAAAAGAGAACCTCTATGTGCTGAATGAATCTGTTTAAGAATTGCGGCCTGGATTGCAGAATGAGTTGCAACTGAGACTTGCCTATAGGAATGAAAGGATGGATGAATCACATTGTGCCACATCCCTGTGGCTTTTCCCTGAGCCAAGTCAAGCTCATTCTAAGTGTCTGAGTGCAAACTATTCATTTGGGATGAGTTTGGGGTGTGTGCTTCTAGGCATTTCAGGAACTCAGGCTTTATTTCTCAGTTAAAACGCTGATTGCCTGGATAACTCTTTGCAGCTTGGTGTGGTGGAACAGCCTGCAACTCCCTTTGTTGGTGAGTGACAAGAACTCCAGTGTAGAAGTGGACATTCATAAGGAGAATATTCTGCTCCACAGAGGCGGGAACCCTTCCATAAGTGGTCCTTCCCAGTTTGCTCCTAGGAGTGAATGGAAGGGGATCTATTGTTGAAGCACTGCCCAGTTAAGCTGCCCCAGCTTATTCAGCTATGCTCCCTGCTCAGCAAAGAAAAGGAAACCTAACTGAATTCTTTGGTTTCTCCACTTTTGGGCGAAACTCAGAGGCACATTTTGGATTTCTCAGTTCCTTTGGGTAATAGGTAGTTAGCTGCATTATGTGGAAGCACCCATACAGAAAGACACAGTCTGGGGCAGGTTATGTGTTTCCCTGATCATAGCCCCAGTGAGAAGAGAAGCTCAATGCGCTGAAAGAATCTGCTTAAGATTTGAGACTTGGATTGCAGCATGAGTTGTGCCTGAGAGTTGCCTATAGGAATAAATGAATGGATAAACCACCTTGTGCCACATCTCTGTGGCATCTCCCCAGCCAAGTCAAGCTCAGGCTAAGTGTCCGTGAGCAAACCGTTCTTTTGGGTTGAGTTTGGGTCGTGTGCTTCTAGGACTTGCAAGCATACAGGCCTTATATCTCATTTTTAGCATGTAAAAGACTGATTGAGAGAAAACCTCTTTGCAGCCCTGGTGAGTTGGAACAGACTGCAACTTCCTTTGTCTATAGTAATCCCAAATATTGAATATGGTAATCCAAGTGTGGTAATCCTTTCTCTAGTCTTCCTCACAATCCAAGAAGTTTTATTTATAATTCCACTGAGACATTACTGGTATCCTGGCAAGTCAATTCCAATCTACCATGTGCAGTGTAACCCATGCCAAAAGTAAAGACGCCAAGACATATCCAAAGTTACGGGCAGCCAAGGGATCCTAAGTCCAATCCTCCTGAGGGCATGCAGAGATAGGCCTTGATCCTAGGCCTGTGCCAGTATTTATTAACTAGGGAAGCAAGGAAGTGGCTTGAAGATGATTGGTGGTAGTGATAATGGTGGGAACTACGTGAGGAACTTGAGCTGGCTGGCAAGGTAGTGAGAAAGGTATCTCTGCAAAATGAAGAAATACAGATATGCAGAGGAATCAATTTGCATAACCTAATGAAGATAGCAACTGAATTGTTTTAGGAGGCTGCTGCTTCAGTTTCTGATATGCAAATTTTATGCCCTGGGAACTCACAGGCTCTTTCTTGAGGCTCATACCCTGTCGACATTCCTGGAGTTTACTGGCTCTGCCATTCCACTGTGCTTTATATATTTCACAAAAGTCAGTATGGAAGGAAATAGGAGTCTGTCTGATGGCTTTAAAGACTACATACTAGTATGTGCTTCTGATATGTAAACTTTTGTGCTCTGGGAACTCACAGCCTCTTTCTTGAGGCTCATACCTTGTCAACATTCCTGGAGCTCACTGGCTCTGCCATCCTGCTGTGCTTTATATATTTTACAGAGATCACAATGGGAGGAAAGAGGACACGGTTGGATGGCTGTAGAGATTGCATACCAGTACTTCTGCAGGACTTATTTGCAATGCTTAGAGCCAATTGAAGAGAGAAGTCATAGTCAGCTCTGTATATATCAACATAAGGAAATAAGTCTTCATATAATCAAAGTTGCAGCAATTAATCTGCATTCAAGGGGACCCACTCAAGGTGTCTCCCACATTTGTCTAACTGAGAAGAACTCCAGTGGAGAAGTGTATATTCACAAGGAGAATGGTCTGCACCACAAACAGAGGCCTGAGCCTACCATAAGTGGTGATTTCCAATTCCTTCCTAGGAGAGAAAGGAAGAGGATATAGGCTTGAAGCACTTGCCAGAGAAGGTTACCCAGCTTATTCAGCTTTGTTCCCTGCTCTGGATAGACAAGCAAACCTAACTGCATTGTTTGGTTTCTCTGTTTCTGACAGAAACTGAGAGGCACACTTTGGATCTCTCAGTTGCTTAGGGTGGCAGGTAGTTAACTGGAGTATGGTAAAGCACCCACACAGAAAGACACAGCCTGGTGCAGTTTGTGTGTTTCCCTGATGATAGCCCCAGAGAGAAGAGAACCTTAATCCCCTGAATGAATCTGCTTAAGAATTGAAGCCTGGATTGCAGCATGAGTCAGGCCTGAGACTTGCCTATAAGTATGAGTGGATGAATGGATAAATCGTGTTGCGCCACCTCACAGTGGCATTTCCCAGAGGCAAGTCCAGCTCAGGCTAAGTGTGCATGAGTAAACTGTTTTGTGATTCCCTAAGAAGAACTCTAGTGGAGAAGTGTATATTCATAAGGAGAATAATCTGCTCCACAGAAGCCTGAAGCCTACCATAAGTGGTGCTTTGCAATGTCCTCTTAGGAGTGAATGGAAGCAGATATAGGGTTGTAGCACTGCCCAGGGAAGCTTCCCGAGCTGATTCAGCTTTCCTCTGTGTTAAGAACAGAAAAGCAAACCTAAACACCTTCTTTGGTTTCTCCATTTTTGAGAGAAATGGAGAGGTGTGCTTTGTATCTCTCAATTACTTAGGGTCATATGTATTTGGAATATGGCGAAGCACCCCCACTGAAAGTCCCAGCCTGGGGCATGTTATGTGTTTCCCTGACAATAGCTCTGGGGAGAAGAGAAGTTTAATGTCCTGAATAAATCTGCTTATGAACTGAGGCCTGGATTGTAGCATGAGTTGTGCCTGATCCTTGCCTCTAGGAATCAATGGATCGATGAATTGCATTGTGCCACATCCCTGTGGAGTTTCCCCAAAGCAAAGTGAAGCTCAGGCTAGGTCTCCATGGGCAATACATTCATTTGAGATAAGTTTGGGGTGTGTGCTTCTAGGCATTCCAGGTGCACAAGCCTTAATCACTTTTTACTGTGAAAATGCTGATTGTGAATGAACCTCTTTGCAGCCCTGGTGCAGTGGAACAGCCTGCAACTTGTTGTGTATATGACTAAGAAGAACTCCAGTAGAGAAGTGTACCTTCACAAGGAGAATGATCTGTTCCACAAACAGAGGCCTGGGACCTAACCCATGTGGTACATTCCAGTCCCCCTACAGGAGTGCCTGGGAGGTGATATACCATTGTAGCATGGCTTCTTGGAAGCTTCTCCAGCTTAGTCAGCTTGGAGGTAAGTTCAGACTAGAGAATAGAACCTAGCTGTATTCTTTGGTTGGGGCAATTATGCAAGCAAATGAGAGGCACACATCGAATCTCTGAGTTTCCTAGGCTCAAAGGCAATCTGCCTATTTATAGCTCTGCACCCTACTGAAATGAAACCCTGGCATGGCTTTGTGTCCTTCTCAAATACTAGAGCCAGGGAGGAGAGTACTGAAGTTAATCAGTGAAGCTGCTTATCAATGAGGCCTTGAATGCCAAAATAGTGGTGCCTGGTACTGCCCCATGAGAATGAAAGGATGGATAAATTGCATTGGGTCATAGCACCATGGAAGGTGCAGCAGTTGAGTAACATTCAGGGAAGTCCTAGTGAGCATAGCCTTCATTTGTGAAGGATTTGGCTTGTGTGCTTGTGTGTAGAAAATTGGCACAGGCCTTCTTTTCTGACTTTGTGCAGGTAAATGGCAGTTTGTGAAGAAAAGGCTTTGCTGCCCTGGTAAGAAGAAACTGGCTGCAACTAGTTTGTGTTTTCCTAAGAAGAACTCCTGCGGGGAAGTTTACATAAAACTCAGAATGATCCTGCTCTACTAACATAGGCCTGGGACCTACCACAAGTGGTGCATTCCATTTCACCCAATGGAGTGCATGGAAGACGATTTACCTTTGTAGCACAGCTGCTGGGAAGCTTCTCTAGCTTAGTCAGCTTGAAAATAAGTTCAGACTAGAGAATGGAACCTAGCTGTGTTCTTCAGCTGGGGCACTTATGCAAGCAAATCAGAGGCACACAGTGAATCTTTCGGTTTCCTAGGGTCAAAGGCCATCTGCTTATTTATAGCTGTGCAACCTATTTAACTGACATGCCAACATGGCTTTGTGTGTTTGTCAGATAGTAGCACCAGGGATAAGAGTACCCAAGGTAATCAATGAAGCTGCTTAGCAATGAGGCCTTGAATGCCAAAACAGAGGTGTTTCATACTTCCCCATGGAAAGAATGAATGGATAAATTGCATTGTATCATAGCAAAAATGGAAGGTGCATCACTTTGTCAGGTTCAGGGGATGTCTAAGTGAGGAAAGCCCTCATGTCTGAAGACTTTAACTTGTGCACTTGTGTGTAGAACAGAGGAACAAATCTTGTTTTCTCAGTTTGGCATGTAAATGGAAGTTTGCAAAGAAAAGGATTGGATGATTTGTTGAGCAGAAATTCTCTGTAACTAGGTTTGTGTTTCCCTAGGAAAAAATCCGAAGGAGAAGTGCACATTCAAAGGAGAATGACTGGCTCAAAAAAACAGAAGATTGAAGTCTACAAAAAGTGGTGCTTCACAATTCTCTTTAAGGAGAGAATAGAACAAGATATACAGGTGTAGCACGGTCAAGAGAAGCTTCCCAGCTTACTCACATTTGGTCTGTGTTCAAAAGAGAAAAGCAAACCTAACCAAATTCTTTGTTGTCTCTGTTTCTGAGAAAAGTAGAGAGGCACAGTTTGGATCACTAAGTTGCTTAGGGTGGTAGGTAGTTAGATGGAATACTGTGAAACACCTGCACATAAAGACATCCTGGGGCATTTCATGTGTTTCCCTGATCATAGCCATGGAAACAAGAAAAACTCAATGCCCTAAATAAATCCGGTTCAGAATTGAGGCCTGGAATGCAGCATGGGTTTTGCCTGAGACTTGCCTACAGGAAGGAATGGATGGAAGGACTAATCGCATTGTGCCACCTCACTATGGCATTTCCCCCAAGCAAATTCCAGCTCAGGTTAAGTGAGCCTGAGCAAACTGTGCATTTGGGATGAGTTTGGGGTGTGTGCTTCTGGGCATTCCAGGCACACAGGCATTATTTCTCGGTCTTTGCATTTAAAAGGATAATTGCAAGGAAAGCTCTTTGCAGCCCTGGTGGAGTGGAACCGCCTGCAACTCCCTTTGTCTAGGACTGAGAACTCAAAGGGAGAAGTGTACATTCACAAGGAGAATAGACTGATCCACAAACAGAGGCCTGAATCCTACCACAAGTGGTGGATCACAATTCCTTCCTAGGAGTGAATGGAAGGGGCTATAGACTAGAAGCACTGCCCAGGGAAGCTTCCCCAGCTTATTCAGCATGCTCCCGTTTCAGCATGGAGGAGCCAACCTAACCAAACTCTTTGGTTTCTCCATTTATGAGAGAAACAGAGAGGCACACTTTGGATCTCTCAATTGCTTACGGTGATATGTAGTTAGCTGGCATATGGTGAAGCAACCACTACAGAAATGCACAGCCTGAAATAGGTTATGTTTTTCCCTGATCATAGTCCTGGGGAGAAGAGAAGCTCAATGTCCTGAGTGAATCTGCTTATGAATTGAGGCATGAATTGCAGCATGAGTTGTGCCTGAGAAGTGCCTATAGGAATGAATGGATGAATGGATGAATCGCATTGTGCCACCTCACTGTGGCATTTCCCAGAGCCAAGACCAGCTCGGACAAACTGTGTGTGAGCAAACAGTTCATGTGGGATGAGTTTGGGGTGTGTGCTTGTAGGCATTCCATGTGCACAGGCCTTAATTCTTGGTCTTTGGGGAGAAAAGGCCGAATGCGCAGAAAACTCTATGCAGACCTTGGGTGGTGGAACGGTCTGCAAGTTCCTTTGTCTATGATTGAGAAGAACTCCAGGGGAGAAATGTACATTCACAAGGAGAAAGGTGTGCTCCACAAACAGAGGCCTGAATCCTACATAAGTTATGCTACCCGTTCCCTCTTAGGAGTGAATGGAAGGGGATATACACTTGTAGCACTGCCCAGGGAAGGTTCCCCAGCTTATTCAGCTTTGCTCCCTCCTCAGCATGGTGAAACAAACCGTATCACACTGTTTACTTTCTTTGTTTCTGAGAGAAACGGAGAGGTGCACGTTGGATCTCTAAGTTGCTTAAGGTAATAGGTAGTTAGAGGGTATACAGAAAAGCAACTTCTACAGAAACACACAGCCTGGGGCAGATTATGTTTCCCTGACAGTATCCCTGGGGAGAAGAGAAGCACAATGTCCTAAAGGAATCTGCTTAAGAATTGTCTCCCTGATCATAGCCCAGGTGAGAAGAGAAGCTCAATGTCCTGAATGAATCTGCTTAAGAATTGAGGCCTGGTTGCAGCATGAGATGTGCCTGAGACTTGCCTATAGGAATGAATGGATGGATGAATGCATCGCATTGTGCCACCTCACTGTGGTATTTCCCCGAGCCAAGTCCAGTTCAGGTTTAGTGTATGCGAGCTAACAGTTCACTTGGGATGAGATTGGGGTGTGTGCTTCTAGGCATTCCAACTGCAAAGGCCTTATTTCTCTGTTTCTGCTGTTAAGAGGAATTGTGAGGAAACCTCTTTGAGGACCTGCTGTGGTGTAACAAACTGAAAAACCCTTTGTCTAGGACTCAGAAGAACACCAGGAGTGAAGCGTACATTCACAAGGAGAATGGTCTGCTCCAGACACAGAGGCCTGAAGCCTAAAATAAGTGATGATTCCCGATTACCTCCTAGGAGTGAAGGGAAGGTGAAATACACTTGCAGCACTGCCCAGGGAAGCTTCCCCAGCTTTTTCAGCTTTTCTCCCTGCTCAGCACAGAGAAGTAACCCTAACCAAACTGGTTGCTTTCTCTGTTTCTGAAACGGAGAGGTGCACTTTGGATCTCCCAGTTGCTTAGGGGGATTGTTTGTTAGGTGGCATATGGTGAAGAAACACCCACAGAAGCACATCACCTGGGTCACGTTATGTGATTCCCTGATGGTAGTCCTGGGGAAAAGAGAAGTTCAATGTCCTGAATGAATCTGCTTAAGAATTGAGGCCTGGATTGCAGCATGAGTTGTGCCTGAAACTTACCTATACGAATGAATGGATGGATACAGGAATCGTGTTGTGCCACCTCACTGTGCAATTTAAACAAACCAAGTGTAGCTCAGGCTAAGCTTGCATGAGCAAACTGTTCACTTGTGATGAATTTGTGTTGTATGCTCCTAGGTATTATGGGTGCAGAGGCCTTATTAATTGGTGTTTGTGGTTGAAAGTCTGATTGCGAGGAAATATCTTTGCAGCCCTGGTGCAGAGGAACAGCCTGCAACTCCCGTTGTCTACTACTGAGAAGAACACCAGGGGACATGTGTACATTCACAAGGAGAATGGACTGCTCCACAAACAGAGGCCACAAGTCTACCATAAGTGGTGCTTCCCAATTGCATCCTAGGAGTGAATACAAGGGTATATACGCTTGTAGCAGTGTCCATGGAAGCTTCCCCACCTTACTCAGGTTTTCTCCCTCTTCAGCATGGACAAGCAAACCTAAGAGCACTCTTTGTTTTCTCCATTTTTGAGAGAAATGGAATAGCACAGTTTGGATCTTTCAGTTGTGTAGAGTGATTGGTAGCCAGCTGGCATATGGTAAAGCAACTCCCAGAGAAACACACAGTCTGGGGAAGCTTATGTGTATCCCTGATCAAAGCCCCAGGGAGTAGAGAAGCTCAATGTCCTGAACAAATCTGCTTAAGAATTGAGGCCTAGATTGCAGCATGAATTGTGCCCCAGACTTGCCTATACTACTGAATGGATGGATGGACGAATCGCGTTTTGCCACCTCACTGTGGCAGTTTCTCCAAGCCAAGTCCAGCTCAGGCTAACTTGTGTGAGCAAACTTTTCACTTGGGGTAAGTTTAGAGTGTGTTCTTATAGGCATTCCATGTGCACAGGTTTATTTCTTAGTATTTGCTGTTAAAATGCTGGTTGAGAGGAAACCTTTTTACAGCCATAGTGTGGTGGAAAACCCTGTGAAACACTTTCTCTAGGCCTGAGAAGAACTCCAGGTGAGAAGTGCACATTGACAAGGAGAATGGTCTGCTCCTGGAGCAGAGGCCTGGGGAGGTGGTTCCCATTTCACTCCTAGGAGTGAATGGAGGGGGATATACGCTTGTAGCACTGCTCAGGCAAGCTTGCTGAAGTTATTCACCTTAGATCTCTGCTCAGCAGAGAGAAACAAACCTAAATGAATTCTTTCATTTCTTCGTTTCTCAGAGAAAGAGAGGCGCACTTTGAATCTCTCAGTTGCTTAGGGTGATAGGTAGTTAGCTGGCACAAGGTGAAGCAACCCCCACAGAAATACACAACCTAGGGCAGGTTTTGTGTTTCACTGACCATAGCCCTGTGGAGAAGAGAAGCTCAATATCCTGAATCAATCTTCTTAAGAACTGACTCGTGAATTGCAGCATGAGTTGTGCCTGACCTTCACGATAGGAATGAATAGATGGATGGATGAATCGTGTTGTGCCACCTCACTGTGGCATTTCCCTGAGCCAAGTCCAGCTTAGGCTAAGTGTGTGTCAGCAAACTGTTCACTTAGGATGAGTTTGAGGTGTGTGCTTGTAGGCCTTCCTGGTGCACAGGTCTTATTTCTTGGTCTTTGCAGTTAAAAGGTTGATTGCAAGGAAACATCTCTGCAGCCCTGGTGCGGTGGAACAGCATGCAACTCCCTTTGTCTATGAGTGAGAAGAACAGCAGAGGAGAAGTGTATATTGGGAAGGAGAATGGTCTGCTCCACAAACAAATGGATGAAACCTACCATAAGTGATGCTTTGAAATTCCCTCCTAGGAGTGAGTGGAAGGTGATACACACTTATAGCACAACCCAGGGAAGCTTCCCCAGCTTATTCAGCTTTGCTCCCTGCTCAGCATGGAGAAGCAAACCTAACCACACTCTTTGGTTTCTCCATTTCTGAGAGAAATGGAGAGGCGCACTTTGGATCCCTCAGTTGCTTAGGATGATAGGTAGCTGGCATATGGTGAAGCAACCCCCACAGAAACACATAGCCTGGGGCAGCTGATGTGTTTACCTGATCATAGCCCCAGAGAGAAGAGTAGCTCAATGTCCTAAGTGAATCTGCTTAAGAATTGAGTCCTGGATTGCAGCATGAGTTGTACCTGACACGCCTATAGGAATGAATCAATGGATGGATCGATCATGCTGTGCCACCTCACTGTGGCATTTGTCAAGCCAAGTCTTGCTCAGGGTAAGGGTGACTGAACAAACTGTTCACTTGGGATGAGTTTGAGTGTGTGTTTCTAGGCCTTCCAGGTGCACAGGGCTTATTTCTTGCTCTTTGCTGTTAAAAGGCTGATTGTGAAGAATCCTCTTTGCAGCCCTGGTGTGGTTGAAGAGCCTGCAACTACCTTTGTCTAGGACTGAGAAAACTCCAGGAGAGAAGTGTACATTCACAAGGAGAATAGTCTGTTCCACAAACAGATGTCTGAAGGCTACCATAAGAGTTGCTTCCCCATTTCCTGCAGGAGTGAATGGAAGCAAATATTCTATTGTAGCACTGCCCAGGGAAGCTTCCCCAGCTTATTCTGCTTTGCTCCCTGTGCAGCACAGAAAAGCAAACCTAGCCACACTGTTTTTTTTTCTGTTTTGAGAGAAATAGAGAGGTGCACTATTTATCTCTCAGTTGCTTAGGGTGACCGGTTGTTAGCTGGAATATGGTGAAGCAACCCCCACAGAAACACACAGCCTGGGGCATGTGATGTATTTCCCTGATCATAGCCTCAGGGAAAAGAAAAGCTCAATGCCCTGAATGAATCTGCTTAAGAGTTGAGGCCTGGATTGCAACATGAGTTGTGCCTGAGACTTGCCTAGAGGAATCAATGGATGGATGGATGAATCACGTTGTGCCACTTCACTGTGTGTGACATTTCCCCGAGCCAAGTCCAGCTCAGGCTAAGTGTGTGTGAGCAAACTCTTCACTTGGGATCAGTTGGGGAGGTGTGCTTCTTGGTATTCCCGGTGCGTGCACAGGCCTTATTTCTTGTTTTTTGTAGTTAAGAGGCTGATTGCAAGCAAACCTCTTTTCAGCCCTGGTGTAGTGGAACAGCCTGCAACTTCCTTGGTCTAGGACTTAAAAGAACTCCAGGTGAGAAGTGTACATTCAGGAGAATGGCCTGCTCCACAAACAGAGGTCTGAAGCCTACCATAAGTTGTTCTTCCCAATTCCCTTCTAGAAGTGAATCAAAGTGGATATATGCTTGTAGCAAAGGCTGATACACAATGATGTATGATATGCTTAGCTTGTGTTTCTGAATGATAGGTAGCACAGAAGGTATCTAGAGAGACATGAATGCATCTAAACTTGTTACAAGAGTATATATGCGTATTATTTTTGAGGCATAATTGGTTAGGTGTAAAACCTCCATGATTATAACTCTGTTGAAGAGGCTCAGAGATAAGTGTACAGGCAAAATATAATAACACAGTTTGTCCAGCTTGTGTTAAGGTAATTTTAAATGTCTTTAATCGAAATTTAGAAATATAATGAAAAAATTTGTGGGCTTGTCTCAAATTGTTAAAAATGGGAGCCAGATTTACCAGACCATTTGCATTACAGTCACCTAATGACAATGAGTTTGGGAGATTAAAATAGGTTGTAATATGATCAGAAAGGAATGGAGTGGTTTTACTGAATATATCCCACAGATTTAAAATTACTTGTAATAGTGTGGGCTTGAGTTCACCACCTTGTTGTTGTCCATCCAATAATGTTAATAAGATCTCCAACTTTTTTTGCATAGAAGAACCAATGGCCTTTATTACAAATCCAACTTCAGCTTTATGTTGGTTAACTGAGGCCCAACACATGACGTTACCATGCCTGTCTATCATGGTCAGCATAAAATAGCAGTAGTGACTGATGGAAGCCTGAATCCATCACAGCTGGAGAGAAAGTTCTAAGCAACTGTCTTAGTTACTTTTCCCTCATTGCCAAGACAAAATACTTGATGCCCGAAATTAGGGAAGGAAAGGTTTCTACAGTTTCTCAGGAGTTTCAGTCCATACTTAGTTGGCTGAAAGTCAGCATGGTGTGGCAGCGCTGCCATTCATGGTGGCCACAAGCAGCAGATGCTGGTGAGAGAGATAGAGGGTGGTAGTGCAGAAGTGAGCAAGAGGAAGACCTGCCTCCTTTACATTGCATCTCAGTTGCACCCCTGGGGGGGTGTAGCACTCACATCACCATCAAAAGTATGAGGACTTGGGGGTACATAGTATATCACCCAATACATTCCACCCCTGAACTCCCAAGAACTCACATACATCCTTAATAAAAAATACATTGAGTCCCTCTCTAAGAGTTGCCAAAGTCCTAACAGTTTTAGCACTGTTGAAAAGTCCAAGTCCCAAATCACCAAGATCTATAGCAAACTCTTAACTGTAACCCCCTATACAAATGAAAACGAGGTTAAACACTTCCAACATATAAAGGCGCAAGATAAACATTACCATTCCAAAAGTTACAAACAGGGGAATACAAAGCATTGGAACCAAAGCAAGTCCAAAATCCAGCAGGGCAAACATGAAGTCATGAGGTTCTCCGCTCAGCAACTGAAGCAATCTGGTTGCAAGCTCCAAAAGGCTTGAGTGATTCCACCCCTGCAGCACTTTCAGGGGTCTTAACTTCCATTGCTTTCCTTGGACGATCCATGCTCCTTGGCTTCACCATTACGTCTTTACACACTGCTCTCTGCAAGCATGGTGGAAGCTGCCTTAGCCTTTTCTTATACTTAAAACCAGTGCCACGTGGATGCTGCCAAGGTCCACTGCCAGTTGGAGCAGTATCCAGGCTTTCTTCTCTCTTGGCTGTAGAGGTCGACTGCCTGGATTGTTGAGCTCTCTGGACCTGATTGTGAGGAACAGCTTCTCTAAGCCGCCACCATTCTGGAATCTGGCGTGGTCACCTCCTTTCTGGAATCTGGTGTGTATGCCAGCCTTTTGAAACCTGCTGTGGCCTCTGTCACCACTCTGGAGCATGGCACTCTTGTGGCCCTTTTCTCTGAGCAAACTCATGTTTGCTGGCTTCAGGCTGCAAAGGGTGGAGGCCCGCTACTTCCCTGGATGCCCCCAGGCCATTTTTTTTATTCCTTTGTTCCTTCTTAGCAGTCAAGGTCTCAGCTCCATCTTTAAAAGTCCACAGGTTTCTGGCCAAACTCATGTTTTTTCAATTTATTTATTTATTTATTTCTTTGATTTAAGTGAAGAAAAAAAGACATATATAACAAAGACAACAAGCAAAAAAGACAAACAAATGACTACAGTAAATGCACAACAATAACATTGCAGGTTTACAAAACAGGATGATAGATACTTGACAATGGTTGCAATATTGCACATTATTATTTTTAAAATAGTTACTTACATTAACAGATAGACATGTAAAATTGATCTAATCATACAAGTACTAATTATTCTTTCTCAATAACGAATACATTCAGCAGTGTGTTCCTTTTAGTTATCTTACATATACATATATACAGATTTATATCTTTTCCTTTTCCCTTTCCCCTTTTTCCCTTACCAATTACTTTGGCTCTTCAAGCTGTTTTTTACCCTTACATAGTATTTATTATAGATTTTGGATCATATATACTTTTTCAGTTTCTTACACTAGGGAGACAATATGGTATTTATAATGGGTTTGATTTATCTCATGAGTATGGTCTCACGTCATGACCATTTACTTATAAAAGTCTCAATGCAATCTTTCTTAATAGCTGAGTAGTACTCCATTGTATAAAAATACCACATCTTTGTTATCCAGTCTTTGACTGATGGGCACTTGGGTTGTTTCCAAGATCTGGATATTACAAATTGGGTTGCTATAAACATGGGTGCACAGATATCACTGTGGTATGATGTTTTCAATTCTTCTGGGAAAATGCCCAGAAGTGGGATAGCTGGGTTGAATGGGATCTCTAATCCTAGCTTCTTGAGGAATCTCCACACTGACCTCCACAGTGGTTGCACCAGTCTACACTCCCACCAACAGTGGGGAAGAGTTCCTTTTTCCCCACAGTCCTTCCAGAAATGGCCATTCTTTCTGGAGTGAGATGGAATCTCGGTGTTGTTTTAATTTGCATTTCCCGAATGACCATTGATGTTGAACATTTTTTCATCTATTTATTTGCCATTTGTATTTCTTTCTCTGAGAAGTGTGTATTCATCTCAGATGCCCATTTTTGGATTGGGTCCTTGAATTTTAGGGGCCTAATTCTTTATATGTTTTAGATAGAAGTCCTTTGTCTGATGGACAATTGGCTAAGATATTTCCCAGTTCGTGGATTTTCTTTTCACTCTGTTGGAGATTTCATTTGACACACAAAAACTTTTTAGTAGGATGAGATCCCAGTTGTTGACTCTGGGAAGTGTTTCCCGTGCAATTTCCTTTTTGTTCATGAACTCCCTTCCTACTCCTATGTCATCAAGATTTTTACCTACTCTGTCTTCCAAGTTTAGTGTCTCTGTTTTTGTATTCAGATCTTTCATCCATTTTGACTTTATTTTAGTGCATGGTGATAGGCGTGGATCTAGTTTTAGTTTACAGCATATAGAAAGCCAGTTTTTCCAGCACCATTTGTTAAAGAGGCTGTCTTTCTTCCAATGTATATGTTTGGCCCCTTTGTCAAAGATGAGGTGGCTAAGTGTGTTTGTAGTTGTGGCTGTATCTTCTAATCTATTCCATTGATCTTCAGGTCTGTTTTGATTCCAGTACCATGCTGATTTTATCACAGTAGCTTTGTAGTATAGTTTCAAGTCGGGGAT